>JAECUM010039462.1:0-28041 GCA_016617855.1 Megalonaias nervosa
CCGGATGGAACCAGTTAGGACCTAATGGAACCGGTTTGAACCGGTTTAAACCGGATAAAACCTGTCCAATAATGAAATAACATACAAAATCGGCATGGAATAAACTGGTTTGAACCGGTTATGAACCAGTATCGACTCCTCTGGACCGGTCTGAACCGGATGGAACCAGTTGGAACCGGATGGAATCGGTTTAAAGCGGATAAAACCTGTCTTATAATGAATTAACATACAAAATCGGCATGGAATAAACCGGTTTGAACCGGTTATGAACCAGTATGACCTCCTCTGCTCCGGTCTGAACCGGATGGAACCAGTTAGAACCGGATGGAACCGGTTTGAACCGGTTTAAACCGGATAAAACCTCTCCAATAATGAATTAACATACAAAATCGGCATGGAATAAACCGGTTTGAACCGGTTATGAACCAGTTTCAACTCCTGTGGACTGGTCTGATTTGAATGGAACCAGTTAGAACCGGATGGAACCGGTTTGAACCGGTTTCAACCGGATGAAACCTGTCCAATAATGAATTAACATACAAAATCGGCATGGAATAAACCGGTTTGAACCGGTTATGAACCAGTATCAACTCCTCTGGACTGGTCAAAACCGGATGGAACCAGTTAGATCCTAATGGAACCGGTTTGAACCAGTTTAAACCGGATGAAACCTATCCAATAATGAATTAACATACAAAATCGGCATGGAATAAACCGGTTTGAACCGGTTATGAACCAGTATCAACTCCTCTGGACTGGTCTGAACCGGATGGAACCAGTTGGGACCGGGTGGAATCGATTTGATCCGGTTTGAACTGGTTAAAGCCTGTCCAATAATGAGTTAACATACAAAATCGGCATGGAATAAACCGGTTTGAACCGGTTATGAACCAGTATCAACTCTTCTGAACCAGTCTGAACTGGATCTAACCAGTTAGATCTGGATGGGACCGGTTTGAACCGGTTCATACCGGATAAAACCTGTCCAATAATGAATTAACATACAAAATCAGCATGGAATAAACCGGTTTGAACTGGTTATGAACCAGTATCATCTGCTCTGGACTGGTTTCAAATGGATGGAGCCAGTTAGAACCATATGGAACCAGTTTGAGCCAGTTTAAAGTGGATAAAACCTATCCAATAATGAATTAACGTACAAAATCGGCATGGAATAAATCGTTTTGACCTGGTTATGAACCAGTATCAAATGCTCTGAACTGAATTTCCTGGAAAAATGTCAAATCCAGTAAATAAAGTTACATTTCAATAACATGTAATGGAATTAAAAAAATTAAAACTAACAAACAAATAATTAAATTACATGTACATAACACCGTATGACAAAAAATAACATAATGTGACCACCAGACTGATATAAACCATAAGAAAAGGAATAATAGACTGTGACTACCAGACTGATTTAAAATATATGGAAAGATAAAAAGAGAAGGAATAAAATACATTACAATTGATGATAATTTTACACAGCCCTGTGGATAAATAAAACTAGATCTGTCGGTGAGTTTATAGGGAATAATTATATGGAATGCCCCTACAAGGTACGAATTATAAATACAATTTTACAACAAAATGGGGAGATAACTCTAAAATACTAATCTAACAAAGCCAAATCTTATATAGGACAGCCATATTGTTGTCATTAGAACGTTAAGATATCTCCATAGTTCTAGAGACACTAACCATAATAGAGTGTGACAGGTGCACTTTGTAATAAAAATTGGGATAACTCTGAGATAAAATGCTGATTATTCCATTCTTTTACAGGACACAATGTCTATAGTCATGATATAAAAGCATACCAAGTTTCATGAAGCTGTCTGAAATGGTTCAAGAGATATTCATTAATAAAAGTGTGACAAACTCAATGACAAATAAGCTGACTGCAGTATCCTCCCCCCCCCCTTACATCTGCGTGTGTGATACATATATATTATAAAATAAACAACACCAACACGTAGAATGTGTGACCGGTTTCACTTTATTGCTTCATCAGACTGAATTCAAACTTAATTCAATATCATTATTTATGTCAATAACTATATTCTGTTTCTAACTAGGGCATTTTAAAATTAATTCTCAATATATTATGATCATTTATAAAATACTTTATTTATGTTATGATTATAAGCATTATGCACACCATAATTTTTTATTGTATAGTTTGAGTTCTGATGCAATATTGAACATTTATCAATAATATATCAAGGTATAATATATTATTTTTTTTTTAAATGTGCATTATACATAATAAAAATATTAATAAAACTGTTTATCTCTATTTATTCATAAATTATTGATATAGTTATCAATAGAGATATATGTATTTTTAAGATCCAGTTTTATGTATTTTTATGTATTAAAATATCATTTATCTGTACTGTATATGCATATTTCCATGTCAATTATTCATTAAAGAATACAACAATTAGGTTATAAATATAAGCTATGACATCATCTTGTTTATGTCATATTGTTTATATCACTGATCACTTAGAAACAGAATACATTTAATGACGTAAGCAATAATATTGAATTAAGTTTTAATTCAGTCTGATGAAGCAATAAAGTGAAACTGGTCACACATCACACATTCTATGTGTTGGTGTTGTTTATTTTATGATTTATTTTATTATATATATATATATATATATATATATATATATATATATATATATTGAGGTAGAGAGAGAGAGAGAGAGAGAGAGAGAGAGAAAGAGAGAGAGGTAAGGAGGGAGGGAGGGAGGAGAGGGGAGAGAGATTTAGAATTAAAGATTAAAAAAAGACATAAAGATATATACACCACACAGTGAAGAATTGACACAATTTGGCCAGGAAAAGATAGGTAAGAGATGCGTTATGATGAATTTTCCATGATTAATTTACCAACTGTGTTTCCCTGGGTATGGTCATAAGCTGGGCCAGTTCCAACACTTGGAGTGCCCAAGTGATTTATTGTCCAGTCAAAATCATCTCCAATGTTTATGTTGGTCCAGGTGCATAAAGTTTTCTGGTCAAAATTACAGAATCCTCAAAAATTAAAATGTGTGTAAATTAAGAAAATTTAATCAGTACCTTGATATTTTATTGACCTGCAGAGTTTATATGGCTGATCAACATGTGATAAAAATTATTATTACATAAGTTGCCTAATACTTCTTTGCCTTTTTAACTTTTGCAATTTATAATCTTGTACCATATGTCATAAAAAATCTGGCAAAATATTGAAGAAATATGCCCAGGAATTCTTGCACACTGACACACTATTACACACACATACCAAGAGGCTGTGAAGTACAAACATAAATTATGTTCCCATCTTCTATACCTAGATAAGTCAAAGATGATGAAAATAATGTACACACCTGGGCTTCCACAGTCTCCTGAGGTGGCCTGGATATCATCTATTGCAATATCTCCTGTAACTCCATTACCAACGATACCTTCAAATACAAGCTGAAAAAAGTGCCAATATTTGCAAAAAATTTGTTCTTCATTCAAAATGCATCTTGTTTCAGAACAAAATATTAATAAATATCGAAACCAAATAAAAATAGGAGAAGGTTTCATGCACATGTGTTACAAAGAAACCATCATAAAATAAGGGTTCTGCAAAATGTGATATCTAAACTTCTATGTGTGCAATAATGTATAACCCCACTCCAGGATGCCATACCTGTATCTGATCTGCAAAAATTTCAACAAAAACATTAACACTGAATTTCAATGTCTACATGTCACCACTGAGACATCAACTCTTACTTTTGGAATAATGTTTTTCTTAACCAGCACTGGTGCCATAGTTACTAAAACTTTGATGATATCCCAGCTGTACATCTTCCGAGGTTATGCTTGGAATTTTGACCTAAAACATTTGACGTCCAAGGTTTTTCCATGGTTTTCCTAGGAAAACCTGGGAAACCTCAGACAATACTGATATTTTGTCCAAGGTTTTATAAGCAAACCTTGGACATTATCTCTTACATTAAAAAAACCTGGGAAATACCTTTGGACCAACCCTTGGACATGAGAACTCAGTTTATTTTTGGCTCAGCAAAACCTCGGAAATAAGAACTTAGTCTCTTTTTAGCCTGGACATAGCTCAGAAATGTATACTTAGAAAATTTTTAGCAAGGAAATGGACTTGGTCTGTTTTAACTGTGCACTTGGAGATTTCTCTATATTTATTCAGAATGTATTTTTACAGTTTATTAAAATGAATTATGTTTGTCATTACCAAAACATCTAACAAGTCTAGAATTTGAATTAAAAAATTGACTTAATTAATGTTGATTGATTGATATGGGTTTTACAGTGTACCATCTCAGTTCAGGCAACATGGTGCCAAACAGGATCACATATTTTGGTTTCACATGTTATTTACGTGGAGATAAAAATATGAGATAAAGAACCAAAACCTATATACATGCTGGAATCCCCCAGTCAGAAAAATTCTTAGCATTCATACACTTTTAATCACTTCATACAATTATCTTAGTGTAACACAGTAGTTCCAGTTCTAATGCCTTGTAGCCACATAGGACAACTGTGGAAATATATTTTCTAACAACTGAATCTAAAATAAAGTCTTATATGCTTAAAGGGTCACATGACATTTTTCTTAAAATTTGTGTTTGTCTTAGTTACAGGAATAATAATTTAAAGTATCAGTTTAGACCAGGGTCTCAAACATGCAGCCTGTGGGCTTCATGCAGCCTGCCAAGCCCTATCCTGTGGCCTGCAAACTGATTGGGGTCACAAGGTGTCATGAGAGATAACAAAGGTGGTGCGGCCATTGGGCCATCGAAAATGCCATTATGCGGCCCTCATGGCAGTTTGACTTTGAGACCCCTGGTTTAGACAGATAATAGACTATTACAGTATTAGTGCAAAATTGTTTTCTAAAAACTTGCATGACACTGTTTATTTGTCACATTAGCACATTAGTTACAAGAATAATAATTATAAATATACAACTGAATCTGAAAAAAACAGCATGGATGATTGGCATGGCACTATCTTTAATTATCATTTTTAATATGACAACTGATAATAAGCACAGTTACATTGAAGTTTAAATTCCTTTCAAAATAATTTGGGAAGAATGCACCAAACACTTGATTCTGTTTTCTGACAAGAAAATGGGGTTGTACTCTGCTTGTATAACACTGATTCCATCTCTGAAACACATATCATCTATTTGGGGATTTTAAAAATATTAAACTTTACAAAGAAAGTTGGCTTTTGATGTTTAAATAACATGAAAAATGACCTCCAAAGTTATCGATGACATAAATTTGAACAATCTTTTCACTTTCAGTTTAAGCTGGTGTAAAATCTTTTTTTATTTGCAATTACTTCATATACAATTCAAGCATTCATGAAATGAAGACAAACAAAGTACTGTAAAATACCTTTTCCAAGTAAACAAGCAACATTTGTAATCCTCATTTAAGCTTTGCAAAGCCACATCTATCCTTTCAGTGATCAAGTAAAAATGTCAATAGTTAAATTGTAGTTAAATTGTGAGTGGTCAAGGATCAAGTAAAAAACACAAGCTTATGTTAGTGTACTTGTAGTTGATAAAGATCTTAATTTAAACACCTAAATTCTAACACCTGAAGATGAACTCTTCCCTCTATATTTCCTCTGGACACAAATAGCTTCCCAACTGCAAATACATGGCAAGTTTATCTGTGGAGGAGGTATCTCTGAACTTCAATAGCTACTTCTCCAATTTATTTCTTTTCTTGAAATGCAATTGTAAATGAATTCTGCTTCTTGACCTTGCTTGTCTTAAAAACATTGATAATATCTGTGCTTCGTTAAAGCCTCCTTTGTATATAGGTTTATGAGACCACCTCACCCCATGTGTATTTCCTATCGCATTGGTTTAAAAATAAGAGTAGGTAGATAGTTGATTTGTTTGTTTGGTTTTTTGGTGGGGTTTTTTTTCCATATATATATATATATATATATATATATATATATATATATATATATATATATATATATATATATATACTGTACTAAGCACTTCAAGTTCTGACGGGAAATTTTATTTTTATTTTTAAGATTTTCATTTTTTAATTTTTAACCTGAGGAAAAAAGTGCTAGGGTCGGCAACTTAAACAGAGATGGTTGGCTGACCGGGAACTTTTATATTTTTGGCATGATATGGTACTTCCAGTATGCGACGATCAGAATCTGGGCGATAATTTTATCTTAAGGAACAAAATTTAGATAAATGAAGGATCCTATGTAATGCTCATAACAGGGGCTCATCTACCCACTGTTTTTAAATTTAAAAATACTGAGAAGTTGTGGAAAGTTCTGGGAAATATTTCTTTTGAATTCTTCCATTGGTTGCAGAGCATGGAATTATCCAATTACAGCAGCCGATTCATCAATCAATCTTGTACACGCCATAATAATAAATTTGAAAGTGGTCCATTGAAAGCAAACTGGTCTGTGAAAAACTTGCGTTATAAAGGAGTGGATTCATCAATCGCCATGAACTTGTTTGCATTATGTATACAATGATCCTATTACCGGAAATGTTCTTCACTTCCTAAATATTGTTTAGCCGAGAAAGGCAATAGAAGATTACAAAGTCAGAGATTTGGTGTCTGCAAGGTTCCCGAGTTTTGGGATTACAGAAGGAATTATTGGATGGATTGGAGGTAAGTTCGTTTCTTTTATTATATTACATTAAATTTGAAAAAGATAAGAACATTTATTGTCTCTCGTTTAATAGGCCAGCTGTACACTGCATCAGTTTTTCTGTCGATTGTGTCTGTTTTCGGTGGGAATGGGGTTGTTTAGCAAGCTATAAATACTGTATGATGTAATTTACCCACTAGGCATTGCACCGTCAGCCTTACTGTTTTCGGACAAACATGTAGGCCTATAGTGTTCAGTAAACCCTATTGTTGTTTTCATCTTTAACAGGGGCTCATCTACTCACTGCTTTTAAATTTAAAAATACTGAGAAGTTGTGGAAAGTTCTGGGAAATATTTCTTTCGCCTTCTTCTATTGGTTGCAGAGCATGGAATTATCCAATCACAGCAGCTGAGAAAGTCAATCGAAGATTACAAAGTCGACGATTTGGTGTCAAGTTCTGGGAAATATTTCTTTCGCCTTCTTCTATTGGTTGCAGAGCATGGAATTATCCAATCACAGCAGCTGAGAAAGTCAATCGAAGATTACAAAGTCGACGATTTGGTGTCAGCATTACAGAAGGAATTATTGGAAGGATTGGGGGTAAGTTCATTTCTTTTTTTATTATATTACATTAAATTTGAAAAAGATAAGAACATTATTGGCTCTCATTTCATAGCACAGGCACTTGATTCTGGGGTAAACTAATGTGTACACTCACCAATTAACACATGTTAAGTGTTATTTGGTGAGTGTACACATTAGCTTACCGGAATCAAGTGCCTGTGCTATGACAGGTAAATTGTAAGCAACGATACGAGCCCCTGTAGCTTCTATGCATTGTTTAACCCTGCAAAGATATATAATAATAATAATAATAATAATAATAATAACTCTCATTATTTTTCTCATTTTCTAATTTTATAGCACAGGCACTTGAAACAATGGTATGGAAATTGGACTGAGTGTTCCTGCTTCTATGCACTGTTTAATCCTTATAGATATATGATAAATAATAATAATAATAATCTCTTATTATTGTTGTTGTTTTTCCCATTTTATCTTTGTATGAGTCAGCTGTTTTCTTTGGAAGTGAATTACAAGAATATAGTACATTTTAATGATAATTTTTTTTAACCTATGCCCATTTTGAATAGAGTAAAGCAATCTAACCCATTAACATTAGTTGAATTTAGAAGAAAAGAATTAATGGTTTTAATTATTTATTATTATTATTAAACATGAAAATGAAGTCATGTTTAAAATCATTGAAAGAACAATAAAATCTGAAAAATATTTGATGAATCAAAAATGGATCTTAGAATAACTGTGTACATAATTATTATAGTGCATTAAATCAGAAAAATAGGTTTCTGAATAGTGTTGAAGACTTGTAAGAATAGAACAGAACATCCATGTGTATAGGTTGTTAGGCAGCAAGAAAATCTACAAAGCAATCAATTAGATTCATTACTGCTTCAGTATACTGATGAAAAGCTAAATTATTTTATCCATTTTCTTTAAGTACAGTATTTTATAATTTAAATAATTATACTGGCGTACCATATTATCATGTGTTTGTCCAAAATTGCAGCTGCATTCTACTTTTAGATACGAGGTAGTGATTTGTCACATCAATGATGACCACTATTTAACAACTTTATAGACCCTGCAAACCCTGACAGTATATGCCCTTCATTTCAGGTGTAACTTTTTGCACCATATTAAAATGATTAATGCTCGTGCGTGTCATATGTTGATGATATTAAATAGTACTTCAATCGGATATCTTTTGTTTGTCTAATTGAAAAGGAAATATGGCATCCATGATACTAATCTCATGCTCTATTTTACCTGTTGCATACGAATTTGCAAAAATCCAAGCATCAGTGATCTCTTAACTTTAAAAAGGATGTCAGGTTACATAATTAAAATGATTATTATTTTTATTTTTAAAGGCCAACATGCCGAACCACATTTTTTCAGCAATAAACATGGATATATGTATTTTTTCCCAAGTAAACAAAAGTTGTCTGAAAGGCAACCATGTATGCACGTCTGATGCTGGGAATAAGCTGCTCACAACAAAAAGCCATTAGTGTTAAAGAAGTACATAAATGAAATCTACTTTTTCTTTGCAGTGTTAAAGATATAGGTCTATGTGATCAATATTCATTTGGGAATGATTTACAATGACGTCAGGAACATCCTAAAAAGTTCCATAAACTACATGAGACAATGTCCACACCAGTTTGCATAGAATATGCAGAATGGTTCCCTAACTATACTGGTTACAAGGATCTGATGTAGTTGAGAGGTAATAATGAAAGAAAAGGGCAAAACTGGACCAACAAGACAAAACCTTTAAAAAGCACACATCTACATGCAACATCATTTCATTGCTAAATGGCATCCAATTAAATGTAAGGGTTAAAGAACTACCCTCGTTACAAGAAGTGTGAATTAATGGACAGATGGAAAAGGTGGTACAACCGTATATACTCAATTGTAAGTCAAGTCTAACTGTAATCTGTACAGACCCAGATCTACTATTGCATAATATGCTGGCATATCTGGGTCTGTGCTGTTTGTTAAGAGTAATCAGTAGAACAAACAACATAGACCCTGATTTGCAGATGTATTATCATGCTTTATCACATAGTTGATACACCTTGCCTACAGTGTGTGCAGTTTCATATTTTTGATATCATACATGTGAACATATCACTTTATGTGATTCTGATTGGTCCAAATAAGCCTATGAAATTATTATGCATCATTCTCTTTACTGATTGGCTGCGATCGTGGGAAAACTTTTTTAACCCCGCCTTCAGGACTTTTTGTTTTCATTGAACATCTTTTGGCCGCCATTTTTTTTATTCGACTTGCAAAAGGGAATTGGGGAAAAAAAATGGTCTCATCTGTTTCAATATTGCCAATTTCCCCCCACAGGGGTTTATTATGTCATGTATAACATATCATAACATGAAAAAGTGGCAAACCCCCAAGACAAGAACAATAACAAGAAGTAAAACTACCGGCATTCCTCAGATGGTAACCAGGGTGGGGGTGGGGATGGATGGGCAGTATATCTGTAGCATGGAATCCACCCTATATACAAGCTTGGTTTAAATGTGAACTTGCTGAAGTAAATAAACTCACCCTTGTTCACAGAAGAATGTAGACATAAACCGGTCTCCCCAACTGACAGAACTTTATCTAACCACAGCATATTTGTGCGGTAAATATGTGATGCAAGTCCGACTCAAAAGAGATTTGTTTATGACTTCTGTTCAATCTAATGTTCCAAATCAAATACTGCAAACATCCAGTCACAAATGCATTGCAGTAAATGTGGGAATTTTTCATCCAGTAATCCTATTTCACATGAAAGGGACATTTTAGGGTAAACATGTACTCTAGGCCTACTGTGTACCGTATCAAACAATGTGGCAGCATCACATCGCATTGATCATTCTGTTTTGAAAAATGATTTTGTCATTATAAAATGTTCTGCTTATTCAGATGGAAGCTTTATCTTTGATTTATAGTTTGTAAAATAATACAATCGACTTTTACCACTTCAACTTTGTTTGGGACTATATTTTATGCACAACAAATGAAAGGTGCACCATCTGTCAGAATGAATGAAATTATTTGTTCTTCTTTCTATCTAAATAATTTCCACTGAAATAAAAACTATGTGATAAAAAGAATCTCATATGTGTAATGATTTAATATTAAATTTATGTAACTCATTGAATAATTCCGCTTTTGCTTGCAAGGCTCCCAAAAGCTGGACATTATTCAACTCGTTTCATAAATTCAATATTAAATCATTACCCATTTGAGATCCTCTATATCACAGATCAGGATCTTTGTTGTCTGCAGTTTAACTCGACTTATAAGCAAGTATATATGGTAGATACAGGACCCTAATGATCTGAGGATTACCCTAAGTTCCCTAAAAAACTGAAACATAAACCTGGCTGCAACGGTAGTAACAAAATTTTGTTCCATTTTTAGACTAACTGTAGAGGACTGACAACACCAAGACAATAGCATAAGCTCTCCTGTATAGGAAACCTAAACATTAATTTTATTCTATGTACTTGCTGATGTAAACTGTTTGTAGTAGAATATTACAAGATTAATCTATCACATAACATTTTGAATATTTCTTAAGCTCATTTCATACTTTTTTAAATTATTTCATAACTTATATTTGTTAAGACATCCTGCCAAGACTGGCAAAAGATGGAAATAATTTAAACAATTTTGATTTTATATCAAATAAGCATTCATAATATTCTCTTGATTTTCATTGAAAGATATAAATGCTTTTTTACATATATTGTTCATTTGATTTAATGATGTGTCATTACTGTAAGTGACTTCTGACTTGTTATCCCTAATGATACTGAATAAAATAATCTATTATTTGCATATCTGCCACTTACATATTACTGAAATTAAAGATATTTATGACTTCTGATCCTATCTTCATAAATATTCTGTACAATTTATGTACAGTCACTGACCTTGGCAATCATATATATTCCTAAGCAAGAAGTATTCTTGTTTGGTTTTTTTATTTATTTTTTTATTGTTTTGGGGTTCATTTAATGTCTAATATTTGACTCTTGTGATTGGGAAGTACCTGGAAAGAGTTCATGGGATTCAGTGTGACTTGGGCCACAATCCACTGATTCTGTTGGTTTCCTCTACGACTCCATATTGGACCCCCAAGGTTTCCTCCCTGCTTGGCATATAAATTAAGAGTACCAACTGCAGTCCCATACATGTGATAGTAAAATGTGATGCAGCTCTTAGTGGTGGTGGTCAACTGGGGAGATTGGAGGCAAGCCTTCTGTCCTGGCCGCCTGGGACTGGATGTCTCAATGTACATGTAGTAACCTGGATACATAGAAAACAAAATGCATGATACCAATGGTTCTTTAAAATAACATGTCCCCCATGCCTTCCATGTTATGATGTATTATTCTAAATTTACTTACCTGAATTATCAAATTAAATGTCCACATTTAACTCAGTCTAAAGTCTCCATATGCCAATATTTAAGTGAACTAAAGATGCGTTTTAGAAACACAAACTCTATTAGCAGCCAATGACACAAGTGAAAAGTAGATCACAGTGACCCACTTATCAAGGTAGGTCAACATACAAAGATGCATGAAATTACAAATACAGTCAAACCTGTCAACAGTGGACACCCTTGGGGAAAGGCAACATTGACCATTGTACACAGTTCACTACTGTACATAGGTTCACCTTTAAAAATTTATTTTTGAAACAATACCATGGACCAAATACCATTATTGTTTATCATCATCATCATTATTATTATCAGTAATGTTTAATGTGCACTATTCAACAAAATTATAAAACACACTTTATTCTTTCCCAAATTTATGTTCCACAAATAGATTTTTGTATTCTGCTCAATTTATTCCATAATATTGTTTAAATCTTTGCTGACTTCAATAATCGCCAATGTTAGTTTGTTCTGCACATCATGAAAAACAATAATTTCACTACTAACTTACAGTTTACATATGACTGTAAAACAGGAGAACTGACTCTTTCCTCAGCCAACTTGTCTAAGTTTCACTTGAAAATATTTGTTCACACTTCAAAAATAATATCTAGATCAAAAGGCCATCAGCTTATATGTGAAAAACCTGTACTGAATAGGAAATCAAAGAAACCACACATAGCTATTATCTGGTACCCATGAACTGAAACTTTGCCTGACTTTACAGACATGTTTTAATAATGAATGACCCCTGTCCCTCATGAAAAAGGATGTATCTCATATTTATATCTTCTCACAGATGAACATTTTCTTCAAAGATAGCTTTAATTCACAAATAGATAATCTATCAAAATATACCTGCCCCACTAACACATTTCTGCTGCTATAGCACAACTATTTTTTCCACCATCCATGTACCAAAAAAACGTTGCTCAAAATACAAACTTTGGTCCAAATAATAATTGGCAAAAATGGATTGTCTTATACAATTTCAGTGAAAATAGACAACATGTAAGGCAATATATAAATAGAGAAAATGACATAAACTGAAATATTTTGGACTACCTGGGATAAATTAATCTGTACAACATGAACCTTAATATTTTGAACTACTTGAAAGTAAATTAAACTTTATGACATGATACTGAAACTCTTTTGCAAAATATACCAAATGATGTGAACTGAAATTTCTGACTACCCCATAGCAAAATATACTGAGTACCATGATAAACTGTAACATATGTATGAACTGAAATTTTTCTTACTCAGGAACAATTAGTACTGTATAACATGAACTCGAGTTTCTCTTATGGCAAATACAATCTATCATGAACTTAAAAAAATTATTTACCGGTACCAATAGACATAATGCATGATCTTATTCATTTTTTATAATTAATTTGCACACATTTTGTGTTGCAAAAATCCCACATTTAATAAAATCTGTAAAAATTTAATAAACTTAAATATCATATTGAACATTGGATCTTTTACCTGTCCTGGTACCAGTCGTATGGTCTGCAAAAGGTCCTGTATTGGCTGTACTGGTTTGTCCCTGGTTACGGGTCCATGAAAAATCATCTGTGGCATCCTGGCTGTAGCTACAGATATCAGTTGATTCAAAATTACAGGACAATGATGAGATGTTAGATGATCCCTGACCTGTGGAGCAAAGAATGTCATATTTATTGAACAGGTATCCTGATATGTTTTATGAAATTCCAGCATGACTACTGACACAACATTGGTGACCTGGATTTGTATTTCTGAAAATCTTAAATACAATATCAAAAACCTTATTAAAAACCAAAAGGTTCTGACACAACATTGGTGACCTGGATTTATATTTCTGAAAATCTTAAATACAATATCAAAAACCTTATTAAAAAAAAAAGACTCATACCAGGCATTTTAACATATGATGGAAATCCTTCGCAATTAATCATCAGTTTCTGTGCTAAAGCAGCGAACGTAAAAAAAAAAATTCTTCAGTAAAGTTAATACACACTGACAACATTATGATCAGAGAAATTCACCTCCCATTTTGACAAATGCTAGGTCTGGTCATTGTTATGGAAACTTGTCATGCAGAAGAACTAGGCTCAAATCACACAATGTACTTAATTTTTATTTAAATTTTTTACTTGTTTTTGTTTTTAAAATGTGCTTTTTATATATTAATTTAGAAGAGATTAATTATGTTTCTATTCCTGTTTTCCAGGCAAATATACACAAAACAAATAGCATAACACTGACAATATACAGCTGACATTACCATAAGCAATCTGATACTTGATCTGTTATACAGTTTATCTAGCCAATACATATGAGAATCAAAAAAAATAAGAAAACGTGTTTCTTCCAACTGAATAACAAATATATTTTACCTTGTGGATGAAAATCTCTAGTATTTTTCACCTACACTACAAAATATATTGTTTATTCATACAATATAAGGAATTTTCTTCACAAAAAACCAAAAAATATCCTCTATGAAATATGTCCATTATTTACACGATAAAGGAACTATCCTCTATGTCTGTATGATGACACTGTTTATGGTTCATCTAATGTATATTAGTACCGTATATACTTGCTTATAAGTTGAGTCCAACTGCAAACTGCACAGACCCAGGTCTGGGTCTGTGCAGTTTGTTAGGAGTCATCAGTAGAACAAACAGCATAGACAGGGCATTATGCTACAGCAGATCAGGTTCTTTGTTGTTTGCATTATAAGCGAGTATATATGGCATATGTATTATGAAAATGTGAAACATACCACTGCCACACTGTCCATCTGTAATATTGGCATCATCTATGGCAATGACTCCTCTGTATCCTGAACCATGCAAACCTTCCAACACAATCTGCAATGGACAATATATCATAAGCTTGTAAATAAACAACAAATTCCAATGAATGTTTTGCCTACTTCCTACCCTGAGAGTCAGAAGGTGGGTAAGAGAGTACAGATATGCAAGTACAGTTCAAGTATGATAACAGTTTTAGGAACTATCACTTTAAAGAAAATAATAAATTTACATAAACAGTTTGCCAAATTTGTCAAAAGACTTTGATCTCAAACAGAGGTCAGTTGGAGGGTAGAAGCGCATAAATATGTATACAACAGTGCTTACAGATTCTATGGTTATGGCTATAAATATCCCTGCCTGTGTTTTGTGATACTAACTGAAAACTTAACAAGGAATTTAAATTACCTTGACTTTTACTTTGCCTGAGGATCAGCATAACAAAGAGAAGGGCTTCCTGATTCTACAGGCTGAATGGGATACATGTTGATATGCTTCACTGCGGTTGGCACTTTTGTGTCCATACATTAAAACTTTGAATCTTAACCATTGTTTACAACAATGCTGATACTTGCTGGAATGAATAATACCTATATCTCACCTCTGCTAAAACAATAAGATAAAAGACAAGCAGAACATTAGCATAATAGTAGATGTCCACTGACTGCTATTTAAGAGTGATTCCAACAGATAAATATTACCAAGGAATATGTGGTAAATGCAATCAACCCCCATCCACTTTAGTTCCATATTAAAACAGCAAAGTATCAGCATGAAAAGGTAAGATATCTGCAGTGAAATAATTTGTAACATACATGATCTTAGTATTTTGCTTTGTCCACTGTGGGCATAAGGTGTCAGTTTTCATCATCAAAATTACATTCAAATATGGAATTGTACATATATTTTTGCACATCCCAAATGGGTCCAGTTCCACTTCATAATATTTTGCCCTTTTTTAGACAGCTCCCACCCCATCCACCGCTCTGGTGGCCTAGTGGTTAGAGCGTCTGCCTCGGATGCGGGAGGTTGTGGGGTTCGATCCCCGGCCGAGTCATACCAAAGACTTACAAAATGGTACTAACAGCTGCCTTGCTTAGCACTCAGCATTAAGAGGTTAGTGTTAGGACTGGTCGGCCTGGTATCAGGATAATGTGACTGGGTGGGACATCATGATACATGTCTGCGGCATGATGCCCCAATGCTAGACATCACTATAAACTGGCACACTGCAGACATCATAGCAATATGACTGAAAAATTGTTAAAGCTACGTTAAAAATCCAAATCACACACACACACACACACACACACCATCCCCTTTCCACTACCCAGCCTCTTTATGGATCCATAGTTATGCTAGTGAAAATATGGCTGACACCACTCACATCATTCTGGAATCAGGCCACAATTAATAATTCCGGTTCAGTACCCACAAATGTAGTCCCAGTCTATTTTTAGATCATTTTTTCCTGTCTCCGTTTGGTGGTGATACAAGAGTTAGATTTAGGCATTCTTGGTAAGGATTTAAAGGCAATTGTTTATTCTTTAGAATATGAGCTTATGGTGTGGTTGTCTGTGTGTATTTCGGCGACAGTGCACAGTGAGTAATAAGGCCTTGGTGATGATCCGGAAGTGAAATCTGTGTTCCACTGCATGGTGTTTTGTTTACAATTCAGCCTCTCAAAAAAATGCAGGTCAACCCTTGACAAGAACTTCACCGTAAAGTCATCTTTGGAGGTATTTTAGTTTAACATATGATTTGTATTGATTGTCACACAGTGGAAAGTTCAGTACTGAGAAACAAATGTAGAGAATATATAGTAAAATTAATTGTGTTCTATGGCCTGACTGTCAGTGCAGTATTTGAGTAAAGTTTAAACTGGTATAAAATCTTTATTATTAATGATAGACACATGAAATTTTAATATGTTATGTATATTGACTTTAAAAATATAAAAATGAAATTACAAATAAAAAATTAATTTTTATTTTAAAAATTTTAATGAAATTTTTAAAAAAATTAAAAAATAAAATTTTTCAACCAAAAATGCACATATATAATATTTAATGGGAATGATATTAAATGATATCAGCATGTATATACTCCTACACCATAATACAAGCTCAAATGATGGATATTTGGTCAAATTTTGTCAGAGAAAATATCTTTGTAAGTCAAAATGAGACCTTCATTTAAAACACATGAAGACAAAATTCTATTTTGTATTGTACCTTTAGGTCATTGAAACTATTTATTTGAGGTCCAAACAGTTAATTTATGTGTTTATGATGGGGTGACTTCCTGAGTAACACATATCTGCTTGTATAGCTATCAGTAATTGTTTATAAACACAGTTATAGGGTATTTTGTGAGAGGACAGAGATGAAGACTTTATACTAGAACCTGCTCAAGTTCTTTACAAAATCATATTAAGCTGTCAGAGAATGAAATACAGGTCAAAGGGATAAAATATACTTTCCCCAGGTATATTTACCCTTGCATGTAAGAAAACAGCAAAATGATGTAAGTTGAACACAAATTGCATTCCATTTTATTGTTCAGTTTCTTTAAGATATTGATTGATGTAGTGCGGCATTGTGGCCTATATGATATTATGGGAATTCTAATGATCCATTTTGCTTTATGCATTATTAATTACTAATAATATTTGTTAACTGACACTCTAAAGATTACATAAGAAATATTCAAACAGATTATTTGAATTTAACTTTGTACAACTAATCTTAACATGGTTACATAGCTGACATGAACAAATATGCATATATTTTAGAATGTTTGGGATCAAAAGTTGACATTCAGTACATCATATAGGCTGACATTGTACCTATAATGAATCTGTAAGGCTCAGTTCTGGCTGTGTGCACTTCAAATATCCCATGATGTTATTTTCATCATGAATATGCCTCTGTATGGTAACATATTTCAATTTAGTACTTTGATAGAGTGCGGTATTGCAGCATCAGCTGATATCTGATTCCACTGAATCATTGAGCTTAATAACTGGTAACCAACACTCTTAAAAATAGACTAAACATGCTCAAACAGATCATTTGAATTATGTTTGCACATGTGATTTTAACAAGTACATTGCATATGTCCCACACATGCAAATGTCCATCCTTGTTGACAAGTTTTGGGGATCAGAATTTCACATTTAGTTGATGATATAGGATCTATTGGTACCTATAGTTGATCTGTGTGGCCACATTTGGCTGTATTCACTCGCAATATCCAAAATTGTTATTTTCCTCATGAATAAGATTGCTGTAGTAATAAATTTTAATTTGGTACATTGTCATTTGACTTTCCAGTATACTGGTATGTACTAATGTTTGTACCAATGATCAAACCTCACCGTTTCAACATTGCCTTAAACTTTATGATACATACTCTACCTGATTAGTTATTTAACCTGTAAATGACTAAATATGCTTATAGAAGCCTCATCTATTTTTAGGACGCATTTATCACTTTAATACATGCCCATTGCTTCACACTTCTGAGTGTCACTCTGTCAAGTTTACTATTTTTTCCCATGTTTGCAACCTGAAAGTTATTTTGAAATTACCATATCTAACACATTTTAACTTCATTTGCCTACATCTTACTGTTTTCTAGAATTAAGTGAAACATGTTATATCTTTTCAGGCCTAGCCTGGTATCTGGAACAAAGTGTTAGAGTTGGATCATTTTAGAAGCTCTCCAGTAGTCCGGTGGTGATAGCAAGGTCTCATAAGGACATGTGCAGTGTACTGCTATAAGTGACCAAGATTAGTTCATATCACCACACTGATATACAGCACCTCAAAGACATGGCTTAGATCTTCATGAGAGAGAGTCGCACCATTGTTCAGTAAGGTGGAACCTCCCTGAAACTGTATTTTCCTATCACATTGTTGACTTTTGTAGTTATCGACATTAAAATGGAATGCATATTTGCTATAAAACATGGTAGTGGTCCCATCAAAACTTTAAATTTGAGTGCACTATTAGTTATGCAAACAACTGCCCAAGTACCTGACACAACAAATGTGGAACATAGCACCTGTCATTGTTTCTTTAGTGTGTACACCTATATGCATCTGGATAGGCATATTGCAATTTGATGCCAAAATCACTGTGAGCTATCATGCTTCAGTACCCCTGGGAAAAATGTTATCAGTTGTACAGACCCAAATTACCATTTGTTTTAAACACCATTCATTAATCAACTTTGCTGCCTTAAATTTGTCAAACTGAATGTTATAACTTGTATGAAAATTTAATTTTTTTTAAAAAATTAGTTTTTAAAATTTAAATGTCCTTGGATCAAAGTTCAGGGATACAGTTGTCAGTACCTAATGTTTCAGACATCAGCAACTGTGGAATGTGGTGCAATGTCTAGCAGGTGATATATCTTTTAGACACAACAATTTCATCATGTGGCTTATTTCAACTTCTCATTGCTCGAAATGTTTTGATTTGTGCAAATTCTAACATGCATTTATTTTTAAGTTTTAAAAATGAAAGAAAGTATTCTTACATATGTACATTTCAAACAAAAATAAATGTTGTATCATGTTCAGAAATGCCCCTTGTCCATCCATCCATCTCCTTGCTGTATGTGAACTATAAGCTTAGTTCAACTTCATGTCCATTTATGAAACCCTGTTGTTAATATGCACTAGATGTATTGAAGAAAGGTGTTCATTTTTGGGTGCCATGATTAAAGTTGAGGTCATAGGCCACCTCTCCCACTTCCATTCTAAATCATAAATTTTCACTAAACATTGTACTTCAGGCAAGACAAGTCTGTTGATATGCGGATGAATGTGAAAGTCAAATATCAGAAACATGGTGAGTCAAAGGAGGAATTGTTCTTGACATTAAATCAGTTGCTGTATATTACATAATTTGCCAAAACATGGTTGATGTATTACTAAACCGTCAATAATTTTGGTGAACAGTTGAATGGTCAAGTTCAGAGTGAGGAAAAGAAAGAATATGCTTTCAAGATGACAACTTTAATTTTCATTGCCAAATTCTTCAGATCAACATGCATTCTTGCTATTAAGGAAAGAATTAGGCCTGTTGTTGGGGCTTGTGGGTGAGGTAATGGGTAATAATTACGACTTGCAGTCAGAAGTCCATTTTCATGATTATGAAGAGGACATTTTTGTTTACCAAGTAGTCTGCAACTACAATTGGAATACATACAATTTGCCTTTTCTTTCCAGACAAATTTGTCTTGTAATGGTCATTATTTAGTGGGTTCTTTTTATTCTCCTGCATTTATCTTCAAGTACATGGATATTTCTGAGGTTGATCATTTGTAAATTACTGTGGAAAATGTCAAAGGTTTCCAAATTCCTTCCATTATGGAAACTGGGACTTCACGCCATTTGTTAATGACAAAATTTGGCAAGGACAATATAGGCTTTCATTGGAGGAAAAAGTCATTACTTTCTGAGTTAATGAGAAATCAGATGAAATCACCAGAAGATATAATGTTATATTTTTGAAATGGGTTATGAATCTCAAAGAAGGTGAGCGGGACTGGCTGTCATGCCATTTAGGCCATGAAGTTGACACCCATAAAACTTACTACAGACTGCACAAGTCATAGGTAGAGTTTGCCAAAATTAACCGCCTATTGATGGCAGTGGATATGGGTCAGGTGGCAAAGTACAAGGGGAAAACACTGGAAGATATTGTCATTGACGACTTAGAAGGTACGTTAGAGTAGAATCTTGTTTATTACCAAACCACTTACATTGCTTGTGGAGCTGAAGTAACCTCAGTTATATCCAGAAGTTAAAGTGCCATTTGAAGTCCCTTAGTAAGAGTGAACAGCATAAAATGGATGAAATTTTGACAACAGAAGTGAATTTAGACTAATTTTTGCTTAAAGACTGCTATCTCCATAAACTGATATAGAGGACATGATTCAGATTGCACCTCAGCTGTCATGCCTCAAATCCTCCTGAAATAGTGTCTTCACCTAGGCTTAGTTGAACAAAAATATTTAGCAGTTCTTGGTTAACAATACAAAAAAAAAACTATTCAGAAAATTGAGTTTATGTAGTGACTTGTAGTGCTTGATAATAATATTGTTATTCTTGACTAATTGCAATTTCAAAAGTATCTGTATAATGCATGCTTCAGAATTTTGTGTTCGGAGATTTAGAGGGAAATTATTGCACCAATATTTGATACTCAATATAATGAGAATGATTCTTGGCTTTAAGCACTGAACAGCAAAATGGTCAACAGTTCTTATACTGTAATTATGAATCAATGGTTAATAGTAAAGTCTGTTCTGCAGGTGAAATTAAAGTGAGGAAAAATACAACAGAGTTTTCTTTCAGAAATAATGTCCAATTATTTGTAAATTGTATGACCTGCTCAGAATAATTATTTGGTTTATATTTATTAGTGTTTTCAACCTTTGAGAAGACGCTGAAAAATGTGAGATGAATGCTGATGGTGATGAATCAGATGAAGATGGAGAAATTAATCTGCACAGTCATGATGAAATAGATGTCTTGATGACAATTTCAGAGACCAATACAGATATGAAACCATAACAGCAATGGCAAGTGTTAATTTATTCCTACCCCATATCTGTGGTCAACTCTGAATGTATTAAAAATGGCATTAACGTTATGCTCCTCTCATCTCCACAGTATCCCCAAAGCCTGCCTTGCTGAATGATTTTTACATTTTTTCTTCAAAAATATGTAAGGACGTTGCTACATTATCTTCCTGAAAAGAAGTCAGCATATTAGGTACAGATTGGTATTTGTCCTCTTCATAAATCCAAAGTTATTTTCACCTATCAAGATATATGCATTAACTTGGTATTTGAGTTGGTACTGAAGTGTTGAGTTGCATTAAATTTCAAACTGTTTGTATGAACCATTGGTCAGTAGGGAGATGGACAGGTCAGAGTGGTCAAAAACAGGAGCAAAGCAAAGCATATTGGGAGTGCAAAAGCAAGGGATTCTATTTTTAGCCTCTTACTAACCACAAGGATCATTAGCCAGGTGCAAAAAGTGTGAATGAAAGTAGCACATTACCAGATTATATCAACATTGTATCAAAATCAAAGGTTTGTGTGAGAACATAATATGTACTATCTACCCTGTAAAGTACAGTTCCTCAGTATTGACCACGCTCTTGAAGATGTGACATATTCATATGCATTTGTTATCGTTTCTTCCATTTTGGAAACATAGTCAGCACATAACATAGGCAAATGAAATTGGATAGGCAAATCTGTATTTATGTGTAGATGACCTGGTTAGTATTTTCTAAATAAATGTTTTAAAAACAATGTATATACTTTGTAATGTTTTCAATTATTATCAATCATTTCTAGTAATTGACAGTCGAGACTGATAATTTTCTTTATTGAAGTAAAATTTGATTAGTAGTTAAAAACTTAACACCATATATTTTTTGTGTTCTAAAACTTGGTCTTTGAGCTGTTGTTTATATTCTTTATGTACATATCAATTAAAATTTCAGAAGGTCTTGATTTGGGTGATGAGAATACGGAGAGTGACATCACAAAGGGTGACATGTATAATGGATCTAATACAGGTAATATTTTCAGAAAAGCTTCCACGTGGATACAGTTTACATGTGTGGAGAGGTTGAGTCATTACAAAGGAAGGTCAGGGTCATATTGTCTTACACTATTTAGTGAGCTCAGATTTACAGGAATGTGTGACATGGTGGTAACATTCTGCTGTCTACAACAGTGGCAGTTAGGTATTCATTAAAATGTTTCATTTGCATACATATCCTTAACCGAAGATGAACTTTTGTACTTCATGGCATAACATTATATCTGCCTGTCTCCTTCCTATGCATTTAATACATCAATCAATTCCATTTGATACAGATTGTTATAATTTTTTCCGTGAATATATTAGTGGTTTGGTTTCCACACAATAGCTTATGTTTTCCATCAACACTTAAAGTTATCAAACTTTGTGGATAGCTTGTACAATAAGCCTTTCAATTTTGGGCACAAAAGTTTTATGATCTGGGTCACAGTGACTGAAAGTAGGGAAATCGATTTACAGGGTCAGTACAGGTCCTTGAAAACCCTTGAATTGCAAAGGCTACTTGAAAAGCTTGAAGTTTGTCATACTGGGAATTATCTTAGGCAAGCCTGAAAAGTCAGGAAAAACCTTGAAATTTCCCAAAGAAAGAAAATACTGACGATGTTGGCTGAAATACGATGGAAACCAGGAATGCCAAAATCAGATCAAGTTGAAGAATGTTTCTTCAACAAAACGAATAAAAATATACTAATATTGAAGTTAGTGTTTAGATAACTTATATTCGTTTAAGATAGTCATCATACTTTTAACTGATTTCGGCATTCCCAGCTTCCATCACATTCCAGTCAACTGAAATGTAGGCTAACAGAATATCCATTTGCTTGTGTGAGAATTTGAATTTATTAGAAAAGACACATCAGAGTAAGTAAAGTCCAATTAAATCAACATTGTTTTAATTTGTGGAAAAGCATCAGCATGTGTTGCCAAGTGTGTTAGGGCTATTCCATTTAAACATACCACTACCCCATGGATGGCAAAATAAAAAAAATTCCTTGCATGGTCATCAATCAACAATAATTACTTCTGTACCATGTCATATCAAAAGAAAAAATGCTTCTATCGTTGGTGCCTATTTTATTTTAATAATATGTTTCTGTCATGCCACCGTTGTTTTTGTTGTCTCTTCTGTCCCAGCCCCCCTTTTAACAAAAATAACACTGCAGATTACTTATCGTAATTCGTGGAATTTCAGGGAAAAGAAAAAATTGGCAATTTCCAATAAATTGTAACAGAAATATAGAAACATTCGGAATGTGAATCTCCGGAAGTTTTCGGATGTAGCCATATATGGTATGGATGCTGCAACTGCATATTTAGAACTTGACATAAAATAGCAACAGAGAGACAACACAACGTGGTCCATCGAAGATGTGGGGATATGGCTGACTTCGGTTGGCCTGGAGTCAGCTGTGACTAAAAACAGATACAAGGTTGAGACATTCTTCAGCCTCAGAATTAAGTTTGAAAATCACACATTTGAAACTCCACAAACTTAAATTAAAATTATTTTTATGACCAGCACGTGCTTCCGAAAAAAAACAACATGACATTGAAATAAACTTGATTATGCACTTTTTCATGCAATTTCATGTGACCTTTTCAGCTAAACTGCACATAGCACAATAAATTTGGTACCGATGTTTATTGTACTATTATACATTTCTGGAATGCCAGGCCATTTTCCCATGGTACATGTCCATGATCACACACAATTAATATGCAAGTGCAACGCACAGAATGGAATGCTGTCATCTTATTGGTTAATTGAAAATGGGGTATTGAACCTAGGGACAGACTGATTTTCAGTTGACTAAGACTGGGAGAGGATTCCATTCTGCACTTTACACTGGCATATTAAGTGGGCACGATCATGGTCATGTTGAGCGATGGTGTGGTTAAAGGGTCTGACATTCTATAAATGCATAAATAGTACATAAAAGTTTTAGCTGGCGTATTAAGTCAAATGCCTGAGCTCAACATCAATACCAAATTGATTATGCTATACGCAGCTTAGCTTAAAATGTCAGCGTTGAGTCTTCAGTAGGTAGTGTGAGAAGACAGAGAAGTGTCTTCCCTTATAATATTTTATAGTGCATGTATGACTGATAATTAAAATGTAAGCAACTATGCAAACCTTTGTGAGTCTTGGTTGAATGTACACGATTCGGTCATACCAATTGTAACTACTCAACTATCTCCGTATCAATTAGATGTGACCCAAATGGTTGCATTACATGACTTATGGAAATTAGGTGTGTGTACATTTTTCATTTTACGGGTTTATTAATATTTACGACTGTGTGCCCATTTTATCTGTTGATTGGTACTGCCCCCAGGTGCTCGACGCAACCTTGATGTTGATGAAAAAAAACAAAAAAATATGAAGGAACAAAATCATACAGAGTGACAAAAATACCTCAGATTACTCCCATGACCCATTCTGACATAGGACTCTGTCTATCATATCGTATGATAGACAGGATCCTATGTCAGAACGGGTCATAGGGGTAATCTGAGGTATTTTTGTCACTCTGTATGATTTTGTTCCTTCATATTATTTTGTTTTTTTCTCAACATCAAGCTCGCATCGAGCAAATGTAGTACTGCCTACCGACTCCCAGTTTTTTTGGTTTAGTCAATTTACTAAAAGCCTCAACTTGCACATATTTAAAATTTCTGTCCATTAGTGCAGAATGAAAAAATGTGGATACAAATGAAATCTTGCTGTTTCTGTACTGGTATATGCTGTTTTCTTTGCCCAATCATTCATACTGACCAGGAATCAAATGGGAGGGATATAAAATTAACTGGCTTTTACCCCTAGGTGTTACTATGCCCAAATTTGTCTGTCTGTTGAGTTACTTTATTAAAAAGCTCATTTGTTGAGTTACTTTATTAAAAACCTCAATTTGTCACCATGGAAATGAGCTGAATGTAAAAATGTTTCAAATGTTCTTCATGTATATATGTATATAAATGAATAAAGTATTTATGTTCTATTTATTCTGTTTTCTTTGCCAAATCTTTCATCTTGTGATAAAATGGGAGGGACATTATCATATAGTTCTTGGTGATGAAAAGGTAAACGAAACTGAAGAGATTGATTTTTACTCAACAAGTCTATTTTTTTAGTGGTTGTCCAATCAGACAAGTTTCTAAAAAAAAGTAAATGTTGAGGCATTTTTTAAAAATCATTCTATACTTGGTTCTTATTAAACTCATTTTATTGCAGTATTTGAACTTGTAGTTGATAGATTTCTGTGTAGATATGTTAGGATATTCACTCTGATTGACATGGAATAAACATTTTATTCTATCAGAGTTTAATTAAAAGCAAAACTACAAAGAAAGCTCAAGATTGTGTTAGTTTGGAAAATTCCATTGAGCGTTTCAAAATATTAACCCTTATCCTTTAATCTATTGCATTTCAAAAATAAGCATTTTTTTTTTTCAAATTGGATAAATCTGTTAATGGCTTATAGTGGCGTTTCAGAGAATTTTTGACTGAGTTGCAAACACTGCACAGATGTGCAAACTGATGCAGGTCTACACTGTTTGCAGAAGTCATTGTACTCATATACAGCAGGTAAGGGTAAAGTAAAGGATTGACAAGGGAGTTTATCAACACAGCTGCTGAATAAAAAACACTTTTACACTAGTATTTTGAACATTGTCTGATCATATTCACAGTTACAACTTGAACTTTAAACTAAATTTCAGTTGTTTTGTGACACTGGATAAGAACAAGCTATTAATGATTTCTTACAATGTTTACCTGTACCATAATGAATAGTCTGAAAACTATCTGGAGCACTGTTAAATGTAATTTACATATTTTACACAGAAGTAGTGTTTTGAATGTGTGATTGAGAATTTCAAATAAAATTCTCAATATCAGATTTGTTTCAGAGCAAGAGTTAGATGGGCTGGCCTTGTATGATAAGGAAGTTGAAAACCTTTTTCCCAGCCTTGGAAAAAGAGCTAGGTTTCGGGTGTCCATTGAAAAGCTCAAGGTAAATAAAAAAGGAATAAATGCTTAATCTTAGTATTTTCCCTCTGATATCAGAACTAAATCATAATTTTCCTCTAAATATGTGTGTGTGTGTGTGATTGCATATAATTATGAGATTTCTAGCATCACTGGAAGTTTGAATACCGTATATACTCACAAATAAGCCCATTCGCGTATTAGCCGACCCCTCCCAAACTGAACAGGTATAAACACTAAAAAGTGCATGACCCGCGTATAAGCCGACCGACAACTCAGAGACATCACAAGAGGCACGCGGTAAGTTTTAAATGTATTTATTTAGGCTAACTTATATTAACAAAAAGTACATGTATACTTATCTCGGGCTTGGCATGTATAATTATTAAAAAGAAATGGTATAAACTTGTTTGAAAAGTAATTTATTTAATTTTCTGTTTTCTTATTGTTTCTGCCTATTTTAGATTTGTGTACAGTTTGATCGAACGATGACAAGAATTGTGCAATCGCGATTTGCTGTAACACTACCTCTCCCTTTTGACTCAATTATTATTTATGCGTTATTGCATTGGACATTTTATATCAGTGCACAAGTTATTACGTTTTTATTTTGCCTTGAAATTGTAAATACCTAACTCATAAAAATTTGATCCCAGTATGACAACACGACGAACAACAATATGTTTTGATCCAACACTCGCAGTTAGGCTACTGAACGTATTTACATAATGGCACCACCGCATGTACATTGTAGGTTTGTACACATGCTGAATGAAGTACATTCTGCTGAATGAAATACATCCCTTGGAGTCAAATCATGGGCACCACTGCACTAAACTTTAATGATATCTCCAAAATACAATAATGAAGTTTCTGTAATAATCCTTCAAAAATTAAGCTAATACGATAAAAACTGAGTTGTAGTTTGCTTTGATGTAAGCAACCTTATACCATACCTGTCAACTCTCACGCCGGGAGGAAAAAAAAACTGAATTTAGGGGTCACTCCATGCCTACCTCCCGATTGCATAATATCTCCCGATGTTTGCAGATAACTCCCAATTATTACATTATGTCTTTGATTTTCATGTCTCCTAAAAAAGAAGAGTCCTACATAAATAGATATATCATATGCTTCCCATGGAAGCCATGTTCTGCTGTATCACCTGTGAATATTGTTGTGACGAAATAATTACTTTACTAGAAAGAATTTTTTGCTTCTTCACTAAATAGGATGTTAAGTTTAAACATTATTCACGTAAATTTACGATTTTTTTTATCTACAACAATACAGAAATCAGAAAATAAACCAGAATAAAAAAAATAAACCACAACAATAAAATTGTTGGCAATTAACTTCAATCCCAAGAATGATCACCGTGACTGCTGTAGCTCCATGTGCTGTAGCTCCATTCCCACCAAAGAAACTTACATGAGTGAGCACCTGGCATTTTTATACTGTATATACGAACATTAATTACCATCATTAAATTAAAAGAAGGAATGAAAATACATACCACGCAGTATATGTGTCCTCATAAAAACTAATTCAGAATACATATGTTTTATAGTGAACAATACTAAATGCTTTATGAGTTGGCAATAAGGGAATAAGATCAGATATATAATGAGGGGAAAATAGTTGCCACATGTACGGTACCGTGAGGCTGCCTACTTAGGTACCTTTAGTTCAACAAAATTGGTAGTCCTTTATTTGCCAATCAATTGCCGGTGCTTGCGTAACACACAGTTTCATTGAATCATGACGGAGGGCCAGTCGTTTTCACAAAATAATTGCATCGATAAGGAGTAACTTTTAATTACCGTATATACTCGTGTTTAGGTCGAAGAATTTAGGAAAAAAATAAA
>JAECUM010039463.1:0-22410 GCA_016617855.1 Megalonaias nervosa
TGTGTAATTGACATTGTACATTACTGAGGGTAGGGCTTGGGCCCACATGACTAATGTCTTTTTTATAAGCAACATATTACGTAGCTAATTCTTGTCTATGATTATAGATTATATTTTAAGACCATTACTACTTGCAGCTAATAATATTAACATATGTTCAGTTCAAGTTTATTTTTTTTAGAAATTAAGAATGTTTTAGAAGCAAGTTGTTTATGTATTTCATGGGAAAATGACCCTCATCCTGGCTGTTATTGTGTCGCAGCTGTTTTTTTTTTTTTTTTATAAATACTGTTTACTTCAGAATTACTCATTGCATGTATTTTAACATTAGTCTTAATGGAATCAATTTTAGTTGTGTTCAGTTGAGAGGATTTAATTCATTTATGTACATTATTCATTGGAATTACAAGGGTCTCATTAATACTTTTCGGAATAAATCACGATTTTGGGGTTGTTGTGAATTCATTCAAGGACATTTTGAATTATATAATTGTGATGTATCAATATTATTATCAAATCGACATAGTCCAAGCTATGGGTACATCAGCACATTCAAAATTGGAATTAATTTGGAACATCACCGGCATTCATTTGTATAATTTGTATACTACAGAGTCTCGAAACAGTATTGTCTGATTACAAATATCTATTGTATGAAATTTCGAAGATATCCTTTAGCAGAAATATAATTTTATCTTGCGATCCTGACTTTAGTTCCTATTCTATTAATTGGTGTTTCACATGTATCTGTTGTAAGATAGCCAATAAGTTAATCAGCTTTGCTTGCATGGTGTTAGTCTTACCGGCTTCACTTGGCGAAACGTCTCTAGATCTGTGATATGACCTATTATTGCTACTAAATACAATTTACTCCATTTTAACCACCGCATTATTAAATTTAATAATAGTTGTGTTTTACCTGATCCAGATGGACCTATTATAATCATCCTTATCGAATTTGGTAATGCTGGATGATGCTTCACTGGCTCCTGTTTTCGTGTCTCCGAAAAGTCAATTATATCCATATAATAAATAATATGAGTCTATATTGTGTTCGGTGTAAAATTCCTACACCCACTGCCGAATTAACTACAATAACAACAAAAAATAAACGACGTGCTCTGACGGGCAAATGTGTAAAATGTGGCACGAAGGAATACAAATTTGTTAAAACAAAGACAGGTGGAGATATAGCCGCTTTATTAGGAAAATTACCAGGAACTCCGTGGGCTAAATATCCGGGGGAAAAACACTTACCAGGATATAATTATTGTGGTCCTGGAACCCGACTTGACATCCGACTTGATATCAAGATCAACCAAGACCAGGAGAGCATCCAGTAAATAAGATTGATAAAGCGTGTCATGTTCATGATGTTGCGTATAAAAGTAAAGATTTACAACAAAGGTATCTCGCAGATGTAAAATTGATTCATGCATTAAATTCTATACCTAATAAATAAATAAAATAAATTAGCTAGTTTTCTAGTAAAATCTGCCATGAAAAGTAAAATAATGTTAGGGGCTGGTAATTAATTATATAAATATTATAATGGAATCCATTTATTATAGCCCAAGAGGATATTGGAGAGGCAGATCAGTTATTAGTAAATTATCTGAAGCAGCAAAAGTCTCACGTTCTGTTGCTGCAGCGTGGTTAGCACGACAGGCAATATGGCAAATTTATCTACCACCACCTAAAAATATTCAATATGCACATTTTGATGTCAGCGTCCCTAATGAGGTTCATCAAGCAGATATTTTATTTTTACCACATGATACCATTAAAATTGGTAAACGTCAATCACGCACATACAAATACGCATTAACTGTCGTTGACGTTGCAAGTAGATATAAAGAAGCGGAACCATTATCAACAAAGACAGCGTTTGAAATTGCATCTGCGTTTGAACGAATTTATCAGCGAGGACCTTTGCGATGGTCAGTTATTACAGGTTGATCCTGGCAAAGAATTTCTTGGTGCAGTATTATCGTTGATGAAAAAACATAACGTTAAAATCAGACGAGGACACACTGAAATTCATCGAGATCAAGCAATTGTTGAACGATTTAATCGAACACTTGCCGAGCGGTTATTTGGATACCAATATGCAAAGGAAGTATCTACTGACTTTAAATCCGGTGAGAGATTTCGTGAATGGGTTGCAAGGTTACCAAGTGTGATAGCTGCATTAAATAACGAAATTACTCGTTCAACTTCAATGAAACCTTCTAATGCGATCACAAAAAAATATATACCCCGTAGCGATGACAGACATCAACCTCAACCAGTATTAGGTAATGTAACTGTAAGATATTTGTATGAACCTGGAGAACTTCAGGTGGTAAAAAAAGAGCAAATCCTCTATGCGTACACACTAAATTTTGCTTAGTTTCACTTGTTGACTGAATATAGACTATCATTCTACAGTTTTTGAAGTAGGATTTGAGTGAACAATACAGTAGCCTAAAGACACACCTTCCACCTTACTTACAAACCAGAACCTCTCGTCGATTACATTCTGACAGGTCGCATACATTATTACGTGTATACCATGTTCAATTAATTCTATTTAGGTAAATTGTCTTATTATTATTAATATTTTATAACATAACAGTTACAACTTTGCAAATTTTATCTGTATGATGATTTTAGTTTTATTTTGTTTAAATATCCTAAACCAGATAGTTTTTTCTTATTACGTCATTATTAACAGTCTGATCATTATTTTCTGTAAAATTCATAATAACCCTATGTAGTTGAGATATTCTTCTGACCCTAGAAACTGCGAGATAGACTAAATTTGACCATTCAATCCGATCATCTATAATCCAGATATTTGTATCAGAAATAGTTAACCCCTGTGACGAGTGAATAGTTATAGCATATCCTAACGTCCACGGTGATTTATTCATATTCAGCGCATTCTCAACAACATTAATATCGACTAAAACAATATCATTCAAGACAAGATTCTGTGTTCCACCACCAGGAATTTCAACATCAATATTCTGTCGTCGAGTATCTGCTGGGCGATAACATAATGGTACAGGTAGATCTAAAAACTTTTCTTTATGTAACATAAATAATTTATTCTGTAGTTCATCACGAACTATCTTTCTACTTGCAACTATTAAATCAGCGGGATTCCATAAATTTAGAAAATCATTCATAGAAGTCTCTGGAATTACTCCTCGCATTATTTCACATTGTACTCTGTCTGGTTGTAGTCTAATTAATCTTTTAAATTCCTTCAGCGGTTCATCAATAGCTCTATAGTCATCATTTATTTCCTCGTAATAATCTACGTTATTCTTCAGCCATTCATGTGAGACTGTCCAATAAAAGGTGGTGGTTGACCATGATCACCGCACATTATTATAGCAGTATTCTTCGTCAATAACCAATCAAGAAATGTTTTTAATATTTCTAACGACACCGTGCATATCTCGTCCCAATAATATATTTAGGTATATATTTCTCACCCATTCGTTCGGGAGTCCATGTGTCTCCACACCATCTAAAGAAACTATGATAAGTAACGATTTTACTCCTCGTCTTTTATCTCTCCATTTATGTTGGAAAAGTTGTCCGAATTATTGGAGTGAGAGACCAGTAAATAATTGTAAAGTTTGATCTCTATTCGGGTAATAGAAGTTCTACAGCATCATCGATCGGCTAAATCTTACAGATGAAGTTTACAAATCAGCATCACATTATGGTATTACTCTTAAATTTAAGCCCAATGTTGTGCTCGTCTCTGCATTTACGTATATTATTAGTAATTTTAATAATATCACTTCATTAAGATCTAAATTCTTTCCTGGCATCATCAATATTAAATCTATTTGGTTCTGGTAACCAAACTTGTTTCTGTGGACTATATGATATAATCGCCTCACTCACCTGTAAAGATATTAAAATTCCAACATCAAGCATATATCGCAATAGTACGAATTTTGCTAAGGCAGTTGTGCTCTGAATCCTTCTAAGAAATCAAAGCCGACGTTTAGGCAATGGATCTGTATTTAGTGAATGAAGGCGATCCGTCGATCTAATTTGATACCAATAATCATTTAACTATAATAATAAACTGATTATATTTAGTATTCCATAACCCTCCGTGTCCATATTCTACGCAACTTTTATGAATATCTTCAAGAAATTCCGATCGTGTTGGTTTCCATAAATTTTTCTCCTGAGCGAAATGAGCTGCTACGGATGGAACTGTAAAACAATTATTTAATAATTGTCTAATTTTGACATCGTCTGAAGCATATTTTGCAATTTTCCATTTCTACATTAAGAGATAAAAATCACCATTAGGCACACAAACTTCAAAAATGATCAATGTGAACTTTGAAATAACCAAAAGACACAGGGTCCTTTTACTGATATTTTTTTAAAATCAAATATATGACTATCATAAAATTTAACCGCTCTATCTCGTGGAAATATTGTTACTGTTGAGGTCCATGCGTGCGAATTATGATCAATAATATCTATTGGAGCTCCATTTTTTGTGTATTTTGGTTTATATAAAATCTCTCCCGTCAGCGTTTTTACTGTTATTGGGAATCTTAATTTCTTTTCTAGATCAGCGACATCTTTGATAGACGCTCCGGTATCTTTAACTGATTCTGCCCATGTATTTATTTTTTACGCCTTAAATCTGTTAAACCATTACCACGTATCGCGTTTGTAAAATGTTCTGTAACTCGTTCAGCTACAGTTTATTCTTGACTCTGACAGTTTCATAGGCTTTAGATCCCCGACGTCAGGTTTATTATTAAGCGGATATATCGCATATACGACTGCAGTAACTGGATATGCACGTTCATAATATATCTTATCAATACCAGTCAGTATTCCGGGCTTAGTTTATTATTTAAGACAATATTATTTCCTGACTGCACACGGACTGGATCGCGCTTGTCACGAATAATCCAAATATCTTCTTCTGTATTTACAATACATTTTATTAAAATAAAATATTTTTGATCATCAAGGTGATTAATAATTACTTTTCCTCGTTTGTCATTCATTATATTAGTAACATTTCCGACTCTGAATGTTGACCGTACATAAGCAGCGCCATCATTACGAAATTCATTTTTTGCTTCACGAAGACGATCGGTTATATCCTCATCCGTTAATGCCAGATCCTGCATCGAAGTACTAAATTTGTACTCAGATAATCGATCGAGATCGAATCTAGCATGGGAAGGTTCAATTGCCGATGTTATATAATTAAGACAATCTGTGCTTGGCTTAGAATGGATATACCAATTTGAATCTCGGAAATGCATACAAAGTTCCAAAAACAAAGTTTGGAAATACCATCATATACATTGTGTTGGAGACAGGGGTTTGTGTCTAAAATTGGCGGAAAAAAGACAGGGAATGAAAAAATATTATGGTTGAAAATAATCTTTGCATTATCATTTAAATCTGTATTCAACCTTTAGTTATTTGGTTAAATTCAAAACAATTATTTGCCAAATAATATCATTATATGTACTCATCATAAATATCATGATATCTTTCGTAATGGTTCGTTATACCAAGATATTGTAAATCTATCATTTGATAAATGTTATATTTGTACGTGCTGGAAATGTCCAAGTATAAACAGTTATAATTGAAAGCCCTCAATATCTTATCTAACCTGCAAGGTATTACACTGTCAGAATGCTGCATACGAAATACTGGTAATGTAAAAATTTGCAATTGCTGTAAATGCATAATCCACAACTACAATTTTCGTAAAACATGAGATCACATACCGCTGCTGTATGCCACACTCTAGGACAAATAATATAATCTTTCTTAATTGCTTGATATTATCTGTGAATATATCTAATATTTATAAAACGAATCTTTAAGCAATTCATTTCACAAGATTCTAACATAGACTGATAAATTATTTTCATTTATAATTATGGTGAATGTGTATTTATCAATTTTTCTTTGTTTTAATATTTCATAATCGCATAATATTTTTTCAGGGTCGAGATTATCAGATAGATTTATTCCGTTATGTTTTAATTTTTTAAAAGATTTAATGGTCATTTTATTTCTTTAAAATAAAAAATAATTGACATTAACTTTTGACCTTGATGTTTGACCTAAAAATATCAAAAATAATCAGTAGCATCCTAAGCGGTTACCCGTCACTCGGCCCCCTGATAGCCTTTGTGTCTTTCATGGAGTCCTTTTTTTGTATGATGATGTCTTTCTTATGACCGTTATTGGCACTCCATGTTCTGTTTCTATTTGGCTAGCATTCTTTCTGAATGTTTCCTTGTGGGGGTCTTTCAAATGAGGTAGAGAGCTCAGGCATGCTACTGATTATTTTAGGGAGCTCTGTATTGCGAATTCAATAACCCCCCACCAAATCAAACCCCGGGGTAGGTGCAAAACGCACTCACCACGTTGTTTAACGTGATGAGGGGTATTGAATTCGTTGGGGCTGAGCTCCCCAACCTTATATATAAAATGGTATCGTTCCGAATACTGTCGACACTCGTCAGCCACAGGAATCGAACCACGGTCGTCAGTATCATAGTTCAACAACTATACCACTGAGCCATTTTCCGATTCATACATATAGCTACCGTTTTAGTCTTTTACCAATTCGCCGATTATTTAAAGCTACAACAACTTTTCTGTTAACCCAACACTGAATAAGCAGACAAATTACGTACGACCAATATACTGAATAAAATCACAATTATTGTATCCTTTTCACTTATGTATAAAATATGCAGCGAGAAGAGTACTTCTTACTAATTTGGTCGAACGTGCAAAAAGAATAAGTCACTAAATAATTAACGAAAAAAAAGAAGTATTTGTTGTCTGTAAATCGAACGTAGTAGTAAGGGAAATAATCGTTCAATTTACTCTGCAGAGAGAGATAGCCGAGTTATCTCGCTTTATTATATATACAATTGCTTTAATCATAGAAATTGATTATTATTCATGTTTTGACTCATCAGAATTTTTTGGATTAAATAATCGGAACGAGATATACAAATTAATATTTACTCTTGTCTTAGATCCAAAATGTTTCCTGCCTGGTCAGTGAGTTTGAAATTTATTCTTGTCAGAAATGGATTATGAACTCGCAGGTACACGGGGTTAATTGGTTCAGATACAATTAACCACCCCGGTGGATCTTTAACTAAATGAATATAGTATATACCCTTGTTGGGCCTGGTTATGAGTTTCTGGATCACCAGTGGCGAACTATACCCCAAGGAACAGCGGGAGCTCCTAACGCCTCATTAATGCATGTTTCTCTTACACATCAAAACATTGGCATGCGCCATTGACTCGCCAAAGCCCGAGCAGGCCCAGAAGGGAAATAAAAGAGGGGTTACATCAAGACCGACCTGCACAGAGAAATTCTCATTTCATTATTACAAATAATTGATGATATAGCTACCGTGAGTAAAGATCAACTAGTCTTTTACCAATTCGCCGATTATTTAAAGCTCGCTCTTGTGCTCGACAAACTTTTCTGTTATGCATGTCTATGATGAATTTACCGATATCATGTAATCATTATCCTCATCAAGCCTTGGGTATGCAGACCATCATATATTCTTTTACAAATCGCGCCCCAAGACAATGTTTGATCTTGGAAAGTTTCAACTGCACTATGTAGTGCTTATCCCATTCAGGGGGAAAATCTGATTCCTCTGGAGGACATAATTCGACGTCCATGATGAATTAACTTACGAATCGATTTCCTTGCTCTAGTCATCGTGACAAAAAAGGACATCAACCTTCTGCTTTAGAAGAAAATCTTTAATGTTCAATTCCTCATCAAGTTTTCTATTCGGCTGTTTATATTTTAGTTCCTCAACTTTGCGAACCCTGTGCCAGCATGGACACAGAGAAATAGCAAGCTAAGATGCTATTCGCTTAATTTCGCTCTGGAAAAAGATCTTGTTGATGACGTTCGTTTTAAATAATGTAGTATTTGGCTGTATGTTTTATTATCACGGTTTGAATTTTACTCTTGTCTTTTGAATTGATTGCTAAGTGCATGTTTTCGTCATATTTTACCAGTTTCTGGTCCAGATGTTGAAAGGTCAACAGAATCCAATTGAATTTTTTCACTTAAATCCTCAGTTTGTGGGACAGGTACAACTAAATTAATTGCATGATTTAGTTGGCTATCTCTTGTCAATATACTCCTTTAATATTGGCAAAGTTGTTTTTGTTTTCGTTAACTATTATATTCTACTTAGAAGCCGCTATATCTTTAAGATTCTGGAATGGATTAAATCCAAAGAATCAAACAAACAATTCACTGGACCGAACATACCGACCCAATGCGTGCCCAACCGCTTTTTTTCGAATTAAAATACTCAACCAGCTAATTAAAAATAATGTAATTATCACGCATTAAATCACCTCAAAGTTTTTTATTTTTTTTTTTTAGAGCATCTCAAAATCAAAATTAACATAATAAATTAATGAAATGTTCCAAAAATTAAAGGCCTTTTCCGACCTAAAAACAAGTCAAGGTAACTTTACCCCTTCTTTTTTTTCCCCCCCTTTCCTGTTTTTGTTTAATGATTTCCAGCAGCGGTTCCAAATGCCTATGCAGCTGCTTAAAAACAGATGAACTGCTTATCTATTAAATTGTATAGTGCAATAAAATAATATATACCACCCGGTGAATCTGCATCTTTAATGGCTTTTCAGAAATGTGCGTGATATCTAGATTATCTTCTTGCAAAAACAAACTCCACCATAATAATCTTTGATTTTTATTTTTCATCATGTCGATGAAAGTAAAGGGGTTGTGATCACTAAACACAACAACCGGAGAAGGAGCTGAACTAATGTAAACCTTCTTTGCTGTAATGCCAATATTAAAGCCAAACATTCCTTCTCGATTGTTGAGTAATTTCTTTGCTGCTTATTTAATTTCTTAGAGAAATAGCACATGGGTGATCAACACCATTTCCATCTTCTTGAATCAATACTGCTCCAACCCCAACATCACTTGTATCCACAGATAATTCAAAAGATTGATTGAAATTTGGAGCTGTAAGATCCGGTGCACTTTTGAGTACGGCTTTTAACCTATCAAAAGCCTCCTGACATTTGTCAGTCCAAAGAAACGTGTTTTTCTTACTCAACAAGTTTGTCAGGGGTTCAGAAATATTAGAAAAATTGGAACAAAACTTTCGATAGTACCCAAAAATCGCATCAGTTGCGTTTTACTGACAGGCACAGGGAAATCAGAGATAGCCTTGACCTTAACATGTATAGGTTTAACTTGACCATGTCCCACAATATGTCCTAGAAATGTTACACAAGCACGGCAAAATTCACTGTTAGATAAATTAATTGTCAAATTTGCATCAGTGAGTCTGTCGAAGAATTTCCGAATTGTTGCTAATTGTTCTTTCCAGGTGTCGTTGTTGATGATGATATCATCGATGCAAGCATCACAACTATCTAGACCAGAGGTAATCATATTCATCAAATGTTGAAAGGTACCTGGTGAACCCCCATTCCGAACATAATTACTTTTAGAATCATAATAAATGCACCATTTCCTTTGCCCTTTCCGTTAGTGGAATTTGCCAAAATCCTTTCAGAAGGTCAAAGAGTGATATACTTGGCATTTTCAATTCTTCCATCACATTCATCGATTTTGGTAATGGAAAAAATCGGTTTTTGTCATACTGTTGACCTTCCTATCAGTGCAAAGATTTGAAAGTATTCAATAACATGGTGATTCTCACTATTACTCGGCTATGAAAACCAAATTAAAATATTTTTCATGAATGTATTCCAGAGGGTTCATCCTGTTGGGTGTTTCTTGGTTTTTGATCTATTTTTTTGTTGGAAATCAGTTGTATCCTGCAAACAATTGGAAACCAGGATTTAATAATAACTTGTTTAGATTCCTTTCTTGTTGTTGCAAATAGTTTCTGGTCCAGATTTTTCATCAATCATAAGTGGCTGTCAAATAAGCTAATAGCATTATTAACAAATACTTAATGTCATTAGGAACACAGTTTTTGTAAATCTTCAATTGTAACACGACATCAAGTAATCTCTCTGCATATGTTCTGGATCAGATCATGTTCAACTTTCTTGGCTATAGCACCATCTCTCGAGTACATTGCTCATTTTTTCGTCGTATGCAAAAATGCTTTACCAGACATAGCAGTTTGTCCGCTTCTTCGCTGAGTTCCTCTTTTTGCCGTTGCCAATTGTTTATCTTTCTCACCTGTCCTGTACTCCATTCAAATCTCTTTCTTCTCTTTTCAAAACTCCTGAGTAATTGTTATTTGTTGTAAAAACAAAGCCTTTTCCTTCACTCATATATTCTAAATTTGCAATTCCTTATTTCATCTATATTTTTGTACTGTTCACCCAATACTGAAAAGTGTATTTTAATAAAAATTTTCAATATTTTGATATTATCAATTTTCTTCGTTAATTTCTCTTTCAGCCCAATTATAAATAAAAACTTTGTAAATTTTATACAATTTTATTTATTTCCCTAGAAAACAAGGTAACAAATGAAATTAATTCTAGAATTGAAAAATATAAGTCCCAGCACTAAACAGATGTAATTGAATCCAGGTTCGAATCTCGATGAAATTCCAATATGGAAGGCGGTGACGTCAGATTAGGTTATTGTACTGATGGTAACAATTCCTTTTTAAAATTCAATTTATAATATTCCCGTTTAGAAATCCACTGAAATAATATCTTTAACGTTTTCAGTTTCATTAATGTTTCTCACAAAACCAGTAAAAGCAAGTTTTCTACAGCTAAAAGCATGAATTTGTATCAAAGACTAAAATGCAGCTCACATCTACAGTAAATTCTTTTCCAATTCAGCAGTATTACTAATTACAACATTATATTGTGGAGCTGATGCTTCAGCGACTACAGGTATTAGTTGAGCAGCAGCTATACCAGCTGGAAGTTCACGTAAAAGTCTTTTTGTCTGTTTTGTTCTTTCCGCTATTTTTTCAGTTGCCTCAGCGGTTTTCTCTAAAGCAGGAAGAAGAGGTTTAGTTGTCTCTGTAATTGGTTTAAATAATTGTTTTGTATCCTCTTCAAATGCAAATGAGATTCTTGTCGTTCTTGTAAATGTTGCTTGACAGCATCACGAACAAAATATTTTCTGATTGCCTCAATATCTTTGAATTAGCTGAATGAACGATGAAAAGATTTAAAATATAATTAAATCCTAGATACAACAGAGGAGGTGGTTACAAAAATAAGAGAATAAACTAAACACTATAACATAAAAAACAAAATAAAAATAAAATATAAAAATGAGCTAAACGATTAAAAACTCAATGTTAGACCCTAGCCTCGCATTGAAAATGATGCTAATACAAATTCGATTTTTAAAAACATTTTTAACATAATGTAGTGCTATATAAATGTCACAAAATATATTTCTTCGTATCATTAGGGATTACACAGTATCCTTCATGTGTGAATTATAAAGGTATTGAATATATTGGAGGCTATAAAAATCTCCCTCGCCAAATAAAAAAAAGCAGTTGAACTGTTGTTTGTGTAATACATCAAATGAGATTAGACCTTCCTTTAATTACTACTCCAGGTACAAGAGAATGAAAACGTAGTGTGAATGGAACTAAAAAGAAAAGAAATGTTGCAAGAAAGCTGCAAGACTCGTTTAATACAAGTCTAAATAAATATAGATTTATACCTGAAAATAAATAGATAGTTTTTGCATCATTTGATTGATTAGACAGCATGTTTTTCTAAAGATGTTTAAATAATAGTTTTGAAAATAACGCATAGAAAAAGATGTTTGGGAAATTTGAAACAGTGGATGATACCAACAGATTAATTCATCTATGTTTTGTACATTGATTGCAAAGAACCAAACCATAAACCAGAAAGAACAGAAACGAAATAGAAAGTAAACTGCAAGAAATATTCGATGAACTACATACAAACTTCTGGCAGATAATAGATAAAGATACAAACTGTTTCCTAAAAAATGCTTTACATGTACATATTAATAAATATAGACCATTAGGAGGAAATTCATTTACAAATCAAGCAGACTGGAATAAATTGTTTTTAAAACGCCTGCTTTGATGTACAAAATACTGACAGTAAAAGTTTTCTTTATGTAATCACACAAAATTAAAACTGACAAATAAATGTATTGGTTTTATAATATCCAACACACCACAACATTTAAACGTGAATTTTAATATATCATTAATTTTTAATATATGCTCATTTTTTCTCCGTTAATTTGATATTTTCCGACTCGTACAGAAGAAGTGCAGTATTGAAAATACCAGCCTGATAATTTATTTGGGAGAAATGTTCATAACGTTTTGCAAATCGAATGGTTCAAACTATGACCCGTGCTCTCTAGAATCTATACATTAGCAAAGAAAAACATATTAAGGCTAATGGATATCCCATCTCCCTCAGAAAAAAGTCAGTCAGAACACTAAATTCCGGAAAAATGCCTGAGAGCCTATAAGCCAAGATAACGAAGAAGTCTTATTTCGGCTGGACTGTCACACCGTAGCTGCTTTTCAATTTATCCCGTTTAACTTTCTTGATACAATATTAGGCTAGCGATAGAAGCTATATACGTCATGTGCATATCTGGAGACTCTCCAAAAGCAAGCATGCAAGTGACAGGGCATAAACATATGTCTTCTTTAGCTGGTAATAAGAATGGCAAAAAAAATATACTTTCATTTCGTCAAAGTGTACTTTCATAGTTCTGCAAAACCGAAATCTTGGGTTCCAAAACAATATACACACCGCGAAATTGAAATGCAATTTCGACTACATTTCCAATAGAAACCACATTCCCTTCAGAGCATTCTAAACGAAATGAATGTTATATTCCATACCGTCTTTTTGAGAATTTCAACTAGAAGAATTCATATTTTTCCTAAATTATGATTCCAAACAATCAATGACAGAACAGAAACATAGGTGCAGTTGAATCAAGGCAAGTCCCTACTCAGCTGAAATCACATCTGCATCGTACGGAATCGACCTAGTCAATAAATCCCAGTCCATCACAAACAGAAAAGCAGAATTTAGTTGGATCAACAGAAAAACTAAATCCATCCATTTCTGCCCAACTGGAAACATTGCTTCTATGAGCATTCATTCATAATACGGCTCTAAATTTCATTTTGAAGTAGACCGAAACGAGAATTATTTTTGAAACAAATGACGGACAGCGCGACCATGTTCGAAGGTCGATGACCAAAACTATGTGCGTATTAATATTGTTACTGTGTGTTGGTAAACCTACGGTTGTGTATGTAGTTTGGAATCCAGCATAAATTTAATTACTTTGTTTCTTGTAGCGTGTTCTTTTTATTATTCAGCCTTAGGCAGAAAGCAACATGAGTATATAATTCAAAGGTCATTACATTTGTATGGGAAGATATGAACTCCTTTTTCTGATTAATACTTCACTCCTAAAGTCGTGCATTATTGCTTAGAAAAAAAATCGTTCATATTTTCCCACATCAATGTAGTAACCTATAAATATCTGTGCGGCAGTTGATCGTCCCAAATTCCCAAGCCGCACTTTCAGTCATGTTTCACTTGACTCCCACGGTTGCTCTGAGACACGTGAATGACACAGTACACATTCATAAAGCTTTTTCTGCACAATGTTGTGCCCCTAGTTCATCCAAGCACATTTGGTTTTGGCGAGACGTGACATAGCTCAGAGGTATACATCCTACCAGACGCAGACCAACTGATTAGTCATATTTACCTAAATTGTGCAATTAACCATAGGTAGTTGTCCAGATCACCCATTCAAATTCAGCGAAGGGAGGAGAGGAATCATTTCTTGCGAGCCTGGTCGGATATATCTGACCAACCAGGGGTTTGGGTGGGAAGCGGGGGGGGCTGGCGGACCGACATCTAGCAAGTTAACTGGTTGACACACTGGCGCACCTAAGTGAGCCAGAGAATCATTTTACTGTCACTGTTTATGAAGATCCAGTAATTTGTATGATTGATCCATGTGCTGCCTGATGCCCGTCAAGATCTTTAAATGGGCTGTTTTAAGGTATTGGAGTGCCTGATTCTCCAAAGAATCGGTCCGGACTTGGGAGAACATCATACCTGTTGAACAGGCAGGCTTCAGACATAGCCGCAAAACGTGCGATCAAGTCCTTGCCCTGACTGCGTTTGTTGAAAACGGTTTTCAGAGGAACCTTAAAACCGGAGTTGTTTTCCTTGATCTAACAGGGGCATATGGCACGGTCTGGCATGCAGAGCTGTTGTTGAAGATTTCCAAAGTATTGCCTCTCTGGATCATTGAGATTATGAAACTTATCCTTCGCAACATGCGCTTCAGAGTGCATATCCGAGAGAACTGCAGATCGTGGAGACGTCAGATTAATGGACTCCAACATGGGTCTTCTTTAGCCAAGTCTCTTCAATGTTTATATCAATGACTTGTCCGAAACACAGTCGCTCAAGTTCATGTACGCAGATGTCATTGCTCTCAGGATCCAGAGTCGCTCGTTTACTGAGCTTGAGGTGGTAATGAACAAGAATCTGGAAGAAATGATGGACTTCTTTAAGAAATGGCGCCTGCAGCCAAGCACAACAAAGACAGTCTCCAGATTCTTCCACCTGAACAACGCAAATGCCAACCGTGAGCTTTGCATCCTTCTCAATGGGCAGCACATAAAACATGACCCAATAACAACATAACTTGGCGTGACTTTGGACAGATCACAGACATTCTACAACCACCTGAAGAAAACTACAGCAAAACTTAGCATTCGAAACTCGAAACAACCTACTTCGCAAACTGGCTACCTCAACCTGGGGCGCTAGTGCTCAGACAGTCAAGACTCAGCACTGGCCCTCTGTTATTCCGCAGCCGAACATTGCGCTCCTGTCTAGCCTCGATCGTCCCATACCAAACTAATTGACGTCCAGCTCAACACAACAATGCGCATAATCTCTGGAACACTACGTCCTACTCCTTTACCATGGCTGCCGGTACTCAGCAACATTACTCCCCCACATCAACGACAAAACTGCTGGCTAAGGTCTATGCCAGTAAGAAACCTTCATTGTACATGGATATCACTTCACAGCCAGTAATCCGCTTGGCTTCGAGACATCCAGTCTGGTTAGGTTCGTTGTCGGAGGATGTGACAGCTATTTCGACATGGAGTGATGAGTGGTTTTCAACAGATGTTGTAAACCACTCCCTCGTAGCTGAGCCATCTGTCGGCCCTCCTGGCTTCAACCTTCCACGACATCTGTAGACCATGCTGAACCGTTTCCGAACATGACAGGGTCGTTGTGCAGTCAATCTTGTACGATGGGGCCAGGCCACTGACTATTCCTGCTGCTGTGGAGCTCCACAGACCATGTCACACATTGTGAACAACTGTCCACTGACAAAATTCCCCGGTGGATTGCAGGCTCTGCACCATGCTGATGATGACGCTGTTAAATGGCTGGGCATGCTTGTTGGATGGTTGTTAATTGCTAGTCACGTTCTGCATGTTGATATAATTTTATATTTATATTGGTCAACACTCGTGTTATAAAGACATAGGTAATGTTCAAAGGAAGTGGGTTAAAAATCATAATGGCCAATATACTTTCATTAGATGAAATATCGTTTGCAAATTGGGTCTGGTGAAGCCAGTATGTTACATATATTTGGATTTGCACTGTTCAAAACTGATGAAAACTGTTTTAAGTAAGCTAACACTTGAAGTCATATTGCTATTTGGAGCTTGAGTTTAGCAATATTTGTATGGCAGATCCTCGTTGCTTAGATAAATGTACATTATTTGGCACAGTTTGTTAATCGTCGGTTCATCCTGGTGGGTGACATAGAGAAGAAGAATGATGAAAGAAAAGAAGGATGAGTCAAAGATGGAAATATTTAATAATTGCACACAAATATCATGTCTTTATGTTAAAAAACAAATTTTATGTGACAATCTTCTTTGGTCAGTTTAAGATGTTTGATGTAACCAACATTAGCTTTTTATCCTAATTTTATTTTCATCACAATTATCGGAATACATACAATAATAACGGGTTAAATTCAGCGCTGTGTTCATTTTATTACTATAAAATACAATTTTTTTTTTTTACCTTAATAGTTTCTTCATCTCGGCTAACAAAAACAGTGTTTTCAGAATAATTTGTCAAAGTGTAATTCTTTTAAAAAACAGACTTTTCCTCATGTGGAATAAATAAAACAAACTATTTTCCAGTGGTAGTATTGATGATTGAGACTGGTCTTGGAGAAACCGATATTTAGTGCACACAACATAGGAGCAGCTCAACAGAATTTAACTACACATCGAGATTAAGGAATGAGTACTAAACAACGGGACAGCAATTGTTTTAATTAATAATTATTTCTGACCATCCATTGTCCGACCGCTTGATATGCATTAGGGCATCAGATATTTCAATCTTTAGTGAGAAGATAAACAACCAATATGATCTGTTTTTGTTGACACACAGGTTGCAAGCCTTATCCGACAGATTGTGCAGGATCAACATATTGCGAAATCGATGCGTTAGGTTGTTTGGTATGCAAGTGCCCGACAGGTAAATAACATCAAATCTTCATGTTCGCAAAATTGACGATGCAAGATTTGACGATTTCTCATATATTGAACCGAACAAAAGGAAGTTAGAAGCGTCATTCTAACGACAATGAACTTCAAAATGGCATAGTTAAGTAAAACTATTTGCTTAGTTAAAACATTTCAACACCTATTTCACTTGATTTACTAATAGGTTAAGCATGCTGTTTGGATGAATGTCACATATGTTACGTGTCTAGGCTCGTACAAAAATAACAAGAAAAGAGTGACGACAACAAGCTTTGTAAAATTTAACAAAATAATTTATTTTCCTAGAAAAACAAGGTAAAAATGACAATGAGGACTTGCGGTTTACGAATCAAATCCAAAATTAATCCAAAAATTAAAAAATAGAAGTCCTATCAATGAAAAGTCCTAAGTGAATCACAGTTCAAATCCCGATGAAATTCAAGATGGAATTCGATGACGTCTTCGATAGTCAGCTTTGTACTGATGTGTCAACCGTTCTTTGTTGAATCACAGAAAATAATATTCCAGTTTAGAATTCCGAATAAATTTCGATAAATGTCTTTGTCCAAGGATTCTGTAAGGAGCACTTATATATATTTCCAGGGAAATGAATTACTAATTTCAAAAATAAAAATTCAACTCAAACTGGTCACAACAAAACACCTTTGAGCTTCAAAAGTTTAGAGGCCAACTGGCTATTTCTTCTAATAACAATGAGTTATAAGACTATCTAAAACGCAAAACAGATTTCCATATGAGTCACGTGATCACCTTTTTAGAACAACATAAAAAGATTTACATGCCTAACATCAAGAACTCTAGTATGGCCTTGATTCCACTGAATGAATCTTACTCTTAGAATGAATAAAAAAAAGTTGTTTACTAGAACTCTATCTGATTTCTGAATCAAGGTCAGAAATTAGATACAATGTTTAAACTACTGAACTGAATTTCTAAAAAAAATATCAAATCCAGTAGACAAAATTATCATTACAATATAGAAGTAATTCTAGCAAAGTTGAACTGGATTAACAAAATGCAGGATGATGCTGAGAAATGTATAAAGAGGGCTCGGTCTCGTGGGAAATAAATCCCGATGGGTGCACATACACAGATCCATTGCGGAATTGCACGTAGTGTCTCACCGTCATGAATGGATTCTCAAGTTTAAGACATTATATTTAGGCAACTGTGTTTGTTGTAAACATTGTATTTTTAAGTAAGATTATGTCTATTCAAGAATACATCAAGTGAGCAGAGTACACAAAACTCTGGTGGCCGAGTGATCTAAAGCGCTCTACTTTACAACTAACTGACATGTCACCGTGTGTTCAAGTCTGGGGCTCGGCCAATGTGGGTATGCAAGAAACCTTGTAAGTACCTTCCCGTCCATGGTTGGTTCTTATCGGGGTTTTCTCGGGTTCTTCCTCCACCAGTTTTACTTGCCGCCATGTATAGCCTATCATGTGCTGAAAAATGGCGTTTAACCCACAACAATATATCAAAATTATGTCTGTTTCTAGGAATGTTTGTCTGTTTGGGTCAAAGAATCTAGTTTTAAAGTGGGAGAAAAAAGCGTTTCAATAATAATTTATTTTGTTCGACCTTGATTCATTAAATGTATGAATTTGAGAATAAGCCGAAAAACTCATAGAACAAACAGTTCGTCTGCAGAACCAATTGTAGCATTATTCTATCAGCTATGATTAAAAAAGCACAGTTACTAGAGTTTTCAGTCTACGAGAATAGAGAAAAATGTCATTAAACTTGCATTGTCTTGCGTGCAAAACATAACATCATAAAATACTGCTATATTTCGGATCTCCTTTTAAGACTAACAATCATAGCATTGTAAGTGGCCATTACAACAGTAGAATTATGATAACGTTCTTGAGTTATGGTCCCATCAGAGAACATGGCGGTATGATCCTCATTCAAATAACTGTGGAAGTGGCAAGGGTAAAGAGTTGGGGTTATTTTCAAAATCGGATCAGAAATAATCTTGTGCAACTAAACCTCAGAACTAAAGCGACGAAAACATTATTGCAAAGTTCTTCCCTTCAAAGCCGTAAAATAAAAACTGACGCGCAGTTAAATCCACAGCGGATTGGTGAATTATCATGTAACACATGTTCCAAGTTTACGATCATTATCAGTAAATTATCACATGGATAGAGTTCTAGTAAACAACATTTTTTTATTCATTCTAAGAGTAAGATTCATTCAGTGGAATCAAGGCCATACTAGAGTTCGTGATGTTAGGCATGTAAATCTTTTTATGTTGCTCTAGAAAGGTGATCACGTGACTCATATGGAAATCTGTTTTGCGTTTTAGATAGTCTTATAACTCATTGTTATTAGAAGAAATAGCCAGTTGGCCTTTAAACTTTTGAAGCTCAAAGGTGTTTTGTTGTGACCAGTTTGAGTTGAATTTTTATTTTTGAAATTAGTAATTCATTTCCCTGGAAATATATATAAGTGCTCCTTACAGAATCCTTGGACAAAGACATTTATCGAAATTTATTCGGAATTCTAAACTGGAATATTATTTTCTGTGATTCAACAAAGAACGGTTGACACATCAGTACAAAGCTGACTATCGAAGATGTCATCGAATTCCATCATGAATTTAATCGGGATTTGAACTGTGATTCACTTAGGACTTTTCATTGATAGGACTTCTATTTTTTATTTTTGGATTAATTTTGGATTTGATTCGTAAACCGCAAGTCCTTTTTGTCATTTTTACCTTGTTTTTCTAGGAAAATAAATTATTTTGTTAAATTTTACAAAGCTTGTTGTCGTCACTCCTTTCTTGTTACATTTGTACGAGCCTAGACACGTAACATATGTGACATTCATCCAAACAGCATGTTTAACCTATTAGTAAATCAAGTGAAATAGGTGTTGAAATTTTTTAACTAAGCAAATAGTTTTACTTAACTATGCCTTTCTGAAGTTCATTGTCGTTAGAATGAGGCTTCTAACTTCCTTTTGTTCGGTTCAATATATGAGAAATCGTCAAATCTTGCATCGTCAATTTTGCGAACATGAAGATTTGATGTTATTTACCTGTCGGGCACTTGCATACCAAACAACCTAACGCATCAATCTCGCAATATGTGGATTCCGTACAATCTGTCGGATAAGGCTTGCAACCTGTGTGTCAACAAAAACAGATCATATTGGTTGTTTATCTTCTCACTAAAGATTGAAATATTTGATGCCCTAATGCATATCGAGCGGTCGGACAATGGATGGTCAGAAATAATTATTAATTAAAACAATTGCTGTCCCGTTGTTTAGTACTCATTCCTTAATCTCGATGTGTAGTTAAACTCTATTGAGCTGCTCCTATGTTGTGTGCACTAAATATCAGTTTCTCCAAGACCAGTCTCAATCATCAATACTACCACTGGAAAATAGTTTGTTTTATTTATTCCACATGAGGAAAAGTCTGTTTTTTAAAAGAATTACACTTTGACAAATTATTCTGAAAACACTGTTTTTGTTAGCCGAGATGAAGAAACTATTAAGGTAAAAAAAAAAAATTGTATTTTATAGTAATAAAATGAACACAGCGCTGAATTTAACCCGTTATTATTGTATGTATTCCGATAATTGTGATGAAAATAAAATTAGGATAAAAAGCTAATGTTGGTTACATCAAACATCTTAAACTGACCAAAGAAGATTGTCACATAAAATTTGTTTTTTAACATAAAGACATGATATTTGTGTGCAATTATTAAATATTTCCATCTTTGACTCATCCTTCTTTTCTTTCATCATTCTTCTTCTCTATGTCACCCACCAGGATGAACCGACGATTAACAAACTGTGCCAAATAATGTACATTTATCTAAGCAACGAGGATCTGCCATACAAATATTGCTAAACTCAAGCTCCAAATAGCAATATGACTTCAAGTGTTAGCTTACTTAAAACAGTTTTCATCAGTTTTGAACAGTGCAAATCCAAATATATGTAACATACTGGCTTCACCAGACCCAATTTGCAAACGATATTTCATCTAATGAAAGTATATTGGCCATTATGATTTTTAACCCACTTCCTTTGAACATTACCTATGTCTTTATAACACGAGTGTTGACCAATATAAATATAAAATTATATCAACATGCAGAACGTGACTAGCAATTAACAACCATCCAACAAGCATGCCCAGCCATTTAACAGCGTCATCATCAGCATGGTGCAGAGCCTGCAATCCACCGGGGAATTTTGTCAGTGGACAGTTGTTCACAATGTGTGACATGGTCTGTGGAGCTCCACAGCAGCAGGAATAGTCAGTGGCCTGGCCCCATCGTACAAGATTGACTGCACAACGACCCTGTCATGTTCGGAAACGGTTCAGCATGGTCTACAGATGTCGTGGAAGGTTGAAGCCAGGAGGGCCGACAGATGGCTCAGCTACGAGGGAGTGGTTTACAACATCTGTTGAAAACCACTCATCACTCCATGTCGAAATAGCTGTCACATCCTCCGACAACGAACCTAACCAGACTGGATGTCTCGAAGCCAAGCGGATTACTGGCTGTGAAGTGATATCCATGTACAATGAAGGTTTCTTACTGGCATAGACCTTAGCCAGCAGTTTTGTCGTTGATGTGGGGGAGTAATGTTGCTGAGTACCGGCAGCCATGGTAAAGGAGTAGGACGTAGTGTTCCAGAGATTATGCGCATTGTTGTGTTGAGCTGGACGTCAATTAGTTTGGTATGGGACGATCGAGGCTAGACAGGAGCGCAATGTTCGGCTGCGGAATAACAGAGGGCCAGTGCTGAGTCTTGACTGTCTGAGCACTAGCGCCCCAGGTTGAGGTAGCCAGTTTGCGAAGTAGGTTGTTTCGAGTTTCGAATGCTAAGTTTTGCTGTAGTTTTCTTCAGGTGGTTGTAGAATGTCTGTGATCTGTCCAAAGTCACGCCAAGTTATGTTGTTATTGGGTCATGTTTTATGTGCTGCCCATTGAGAAGGATGCAAAGCTCACGGTTGGCATTTGCGTTGTTCAGGTGGAAGAATCTGGAGACTGTCTTTGTTGTGCTTGGCTGCAGGCGCCATTTCTTAAAGAAGTCCATCATTTCTTCCAGATTCTTGTTCATTACCACCTCAAGCTCAGTAAACGAGCGACTCTGGATCCTGAGAGCAATGACATCTGCGTACATGAACTTGAGCGACTGTGTTTCGGACAAGTCATTGATATAAACATTGAAGAGACTTGGCTAAAGAAGACCCATGTTGGAGTCCATTAATCTGACGTCTCCACGATCTGCAGTTCTCTCGGATATGCACTCTGAAGCGCATGTTGCGAAGAAACAGTTTCATAATCTCAATGATCCAGAGAGGCAATACTTTGGAAATCTTCAACAACAGCTCTGCATGCCAGACCGTGCCATATGCCCCTGTTAGATCAAGGAAAACAACTCCAGTTTTAAGGTTCCTCTGAAAACCGTTTTCAACAAACGTAGTCAGGGCAAGGACTTGATCGCACGTTTTGCGGCTATGTCTGAAGACTGCCTGCTCAACAGGTATGATGTTCTCCCAAGTCCGGACCGATTCTTTGGAGAATCAGGCACTCCAATACCTTAGCAGCAGGCAGGGTGAACAGACCACTTGTTTGAATCGTCATTTGTCTAAAACATAAGGTTCATACAGGGGCTGAAAAATAAGGTCAATAACGCTAAACAGAACCCCCTAACTTTTATTATTACCGTATAGTTTGAAAAACGAATAATAAATCGTTTGGGTTAGCTCATT
>JAECUM010039465.1:0-26755 GCA_016617855.1 Megalonaias nervosa
CCCATTCACGAGATCTCGTATCTGTGGTTATTTCCCTTACATATTTACATTAAAATAATCTCTCAGCAGTGTTCGATTAAATCGTTCAACGATTGCCTGATCGTGATGTGTCCTCGTCTGATTTTGACATTATGTTTTTTCATCAGAGATGATACTTCACCAAGAAATTCCTTTGCCAGGATCAACCAGTAGTAGCTGTGACTATCGTAGACCACCGCGTTGATAAATTCGTTCTAAAGCAGATGCAACCTCAATTGCTGTTTTTGTTGATAGTGGTTCTGTTTCTTGATATCTACTTGCAACGTCAACGACAGTTAACGCGTATTTGTATGTGCGTGATTGACGTCCAAGTCTTTTAATAGGATCCTGTGGTAAAAACAAAATATCTGTCTGATGAACTTCATTGGGAACGCTGACATCAAAATGTGCCTACTGAATTTTTTTAGGTGGTGGTAGATGAATTTGCCATATTGCCTGTCGTGCTATCCAATTTTCAGCAGTGTGACATTTGCTGCATCAGCAAGTATACTAATCGCTGCTCTACCCTCCAATATCCTCTTGGGTTATAATAAACCGATTAAATTATAATAGTTATCTATGATTAATTACCGGCCCCTAGTACTAGTTTACCTTTCATCGCAGATTTTACTAGGAAGCTAGCAAGATTTTCTCTGTGAGATTTATTTTTATGGAATTTAACGAGTGAATCAACTTTACATCTACAATATGTCGTTATTGTAAATCTTTATTTTTATACGCAATATCATGAACGTGGCACGTTTGATCAATCGCATTTATTGGATACTCTTCGGGTCTTGGTTGGTCTCGTTCGTCAAGTCGGATATCAAGTCGGGTTCCAGCACCACAATAATTATATCCATGAAGTTGTTTATCTCCTGGGTATTTAGCCAATAGAGTTCATGGTAATTTTCCTGGTGAAGCAGCGATATCAACACCTGTCTTCGTATGGGACGAAATAAATCTGTATTTGGTTGTACCACATTTTACACACTTGCCTGTAAGTGCATGCTTTTTATATTTTGTTATTACTGTTGTTAATCCACTGCTGGGGGTGAATGCTCTGCATCGAACACAATATAAATCCATATTATTTATTTTATTTTTACAACATGGATGTCATTGATTTCTCAGCGACACGAAAGCAAGAGCCAATCAAGCATCATGGAGCGTTACCAGATTCTATCAGAGCTATTATAATAGGTCCATCTGGTTCCGGTAAGGCACAATTGTTGCTTAATCTGATAATGAGGTGGCTCAAGTGGGATAAGTTGTATTTAGTGGCACTATCCGTAGATGATCAGCGATACTGCGACGTACTTAAAGATTTTAATGAAGAAGCGAAGTCGTTGGATGAAGATGAAGATGATAATGATATTATTTACTTCATCACTGATATTAATGAAGCTCCATCTGTGGATGATCTCGATGGACGTATTAGTAATCTCGTAGTTTACGACGATGTGATGCTGAACAAACAATCAAATCCAGCTCGGATATTTTCCAGAGGCAGACACAAAAATACAGACGTGTGATTTATGTTACTCATCGATATACACAAATACCTAAATTGATCAGACATAACTGTAACATTTTAGTTGTATTTAATGGAGTCAATACACATAATCTGCAAAATATTCATCAGAGTTGGTGTTCAGGAGATATGGATATGATTAAGTTCAAAAACTTCTTTTCAAAAGCGCAAGCTACCCCACACGGATTTATCACGATAAATTTACATGATCCTAGGTCGCAATATCGTATAGGTCTCGACAAAACTTTTGATTGACAGACACAGCAGCAGGGAGGGAGGCAACATTGAGTGAGTGAGCGCGTGAGAAAACAAATATGCCATAAAAATAACGAAAAACACAAGCGTCAAAAAATAAAGTAACAAAAATAAGCTAACCCAATTGGAAAAGTTTCGGGTCGGTTAGAGATTTCGTTTTGACGTTATTGATTTCTGTATTTTCATCTCTGTAGGAAGCTTTATTTTCGCGAAGGGACCCTTCTAACTTTTGTAGGGTTCACCCTTCCTGCTGCTCCGTCCTATCACTTCCGTCTTTACTTTATCTATGACCACGCACCTCCCGTTGCTTAATATTCAAGTGTGGCTGCGTCAACGTATTCATAGATAGATAGAGTTCCACTGTAACAAAATCTTTGATCAGATACCTCACATTTTACTGGTTTTTCTCCAGTATGTTCCATTATGTGTTCTTCAGGTTTCCACTGCAGACTAGGCCTAAACCTATCATCACATACTTCACGTTTAATTGGTTTCTCTCAGTGACTCGTCTTCCTGCGTACATTTATCGGACCACTCCTGCGAGACAATTCATCCCAATCCAAACGCGTATTTTACTCCAGCACGTGGCAGAAACTTGGAATTTCCGCACTGTTGTTCTCTTTCTTCGAATTCCAAGACTGCGCTTTTTCTCGAGAAATTTCGTGAATCCAGCTTGATCAGACGGCTTCGTAGAGATTTTCAACTGTGTGTGCGTGTATATATATATATATATATATATATATATATATATATATTCTGTGTACTCTAGCTATCTAATCATTTCATATTTGTCATTGAAAAAATTAGTAATTGATTTAGTCTTTTTCCATTTTATTGCATACTTTTTCAAATATTTGTACTTTTTTAAAAAATATTTGTATTTAAATTATGTTTAAAAATTTAAATGTCATAAATAAGATATTTTAATTTTGGTTTGATTTTTTTATTATTATTTCCCTATTTAGTTAGTTATATTTAACCATTAATATTAATTTTGTGTGTTTTCCATTTATAACATGGAAGTGGGTCAGTATCAATCTTTACTTGCTCCCCTCTTGTTACCTATAGTCAATTATGTGATGTGCTTTTAGAGTTGCATTGCATGGTCATCTTTGTATAGGTCCTATCACCTGTCTTTTTCCTATTACGTGTCTATCTCCCCTCACCTTGTCTATGTTGTATCACCTGTCTATGTCCTATCACCTGTTACTGATGCTAATGCCATAATTGCTTTTCCATTTTTAATCTTTTAAATTTTTTTTCACTGCCACACGTAGAAACGGTAAGGATTTCTGTCTCAACCGGTGCCATGTGCGAGTTCAAGCACTGCCGTCACCATGTCCGAATGAGAGATGTCCCCGGCCCTTCATCAGCCGATCTGTCCTCCCTGCCCCATACACAAGGTCTAACAGTTGACATTAATATAGTCTATGTATGTTTGTACAGTAATTGATATATCAATCATCATCATAAATACTATCATCCCGAATTCTCTGCATTGAAATGCTTCTCTGCAAAGTGAACATAAATGTTTCCATCAACATTCTCCATCATAAAACGCACTTACGGAGCTGATGCTAAACCGGTCACTTGGTATATTTATATCGCTTAACACGTCACTCAATTTATCGAGAAAGATCGCAACAATTCGGGATTCCGAACTGTTGCGTTATTCAAAGTTGAAACCCAACATATTGAAGATTCTATCATTCGCATGATGACCTTACGGACTCACTATACTAATTCAGTTACCATTGTATACCATTGCAAACACCATGACATTAAAAACTCAGTAACTTTAAATTCCTAACCGATCATGATCAAATCTATATTAATCAGTGAAGATGCATCCAAGATGATAGCTTCTGTACAGAGGAAACCATATGAGCTGCAGCATTTTCTGGATCTACGTAGGTTTGAAACATATGCTTAAAATTCCGCAAAAAGAGTCAGGTGCTAATTTCAGTAATGCGTGTTTCAAACTGAAATTTATTAAAGGACTGAAATGCCATCAATAAAACAATATCTCTATTTTCTCAGTTACATCCAGAACAAGCTCTCAAAAGATTCTTTTTACTAAACTCTAACTTTCATTATCAACCAGTCCTGGCCAGCCAAACCAATATATACTCTATTTTACCTTCATCCATTTCTACATTGGTTCCCATTTCTCAATATCATTAGTACCGTAAGTCTTTAAGTATACATTAAAAGGTAACTTTACAGATGATACACTGTATAGAAAGCAACAAATCGAACTGACCATTTCATCAAAGAAGATGTAATATTAAGATGGCTCTGTGGTACACAACTGTCATGTCAGAACCTATTGGCAGTAATTACCACGTCTCTAAAGTGCTAGTCTCGCGCAAAGACGTGCATAGTTACTTCTTATTTTACTATTGTCTTTCCTTGTTATTATTTATCGCACCTCATCATAATCAATTTGTAATAGCTTTCCATCGTCTTTTCTTGGTATTATTTTCTAGCGATCAAGCATAATCCATTTTGATGTACTTTTTATCCTTCGTAATCTTTTTCGCAATCCATCGTAATTCAATTAGAGTAGCTTTACATTCTCTTTTCTTAGCAATATTTCTTGCAATCCATCTTAATGCATTTGGAGCATCTTTATTTCTATCTTTTCTTGGCATTATTTCTCGCATTTAATCATAATCTATTTGGAATAGCTTTACTGTGTCTTTTCCTGTCATTATTTCTAGCAATCCATCATGATCCATTTGGAGTAGCTTTACATTACCTTTACTTGGCATTATTTCTCGCAGTCCCTAATAATCCATTTGGAGTTGTTATCATTTTTCTCTTCGTAATATTTCTCGCAATCCGTCGTAATTCCGTTGCAGTAGATTTTCTTTCGCTTTTTCTTAGTAATAATTCTCGCAATCCATCTTGATCCGTTTGGAGTAGCTTTACTTCTATCTCTTTTGGCGTAATTTCTCTCAATCCATCATAATCCATTTGGAATAGCTTTCCTTTTGTCTTTTTGTCGTAATATTTCTTGCAATCCATCATAATCAATTTGGAGTTGTTTTACTTTTGTCTCTTTTTGGCATTATTTCTCTCCATCCATCATAATCAATTTACGTAGCTTTACTTTGCTCTTTCCTTTTGTCTCTTCGTCATAATATTTATCGCAATCCATCATAATCCATTTGGAGTAGTAGTAATGCTGTAGTTAACTGCCTTATTTTTCTTCTAATCATTTAATTAACTGATCTTGTTTGTGATCTTTTTCTTGAGGTTTTCCTAATTTTTCTAATATGTTTTGATGCAAGTTTGGCAAAACCTTTTTGACATTTTTGATTTCCTAATTTTTCTTCAAATATGTGTTTCTTGAATATTGAATGGAATAACAACCATTTTTCTATAAATTGTTCTTTTGTTGTTGTTGTTTATTGATTGGTTTTGGGTTTCATCACATCAGTTCAAACAAAGATATATATTATTGTGTTGTATAATAATTTAAAAGAGAATGGTCTCACAATCATTTTTCTGAATTGCTTTTTGTTCCTGTGTTTTGCTTATTGTTTTTATTTTCATCGTATCAATTTTTTTCATCGTACCAATTCACGCGATTCACACTATTTGCTGTATAGTACAAATTAATGTAAAATAATTTTAAACGACAAATATATGGGTATATGATAGGTGCGCGTATTACTTCAAGGAGATTTAAATGGCAGACATCACTTAAAATGTCTTCTGAACACATATAGATCTACGTGTGTTGGACACCAGTGCTTCAGTTTCGCACCAAAGAGTCAGATGTTAATTTCAGCAATGAGTGTTTCAAACTGAAATCTGTTAAAGGACTGAAGCTCCATCAATAAAACAATGTCTCTATTTCCTTCGGTTACAACTAGGACAAGCTCTAAAAAGGGTCTTTTTACTAAAATCTAAATTTCATTTTCAAACAGTCCTTGCCAGCTCTATCTAACCTTCAACCATTTCGGACAAATCCAACTGACCATTTCATCAAAGAAGATGAAACACTAAGATGGCTCTGTCGTAGACTACTGTCATGTCAGAACATATTGGCAGTAATTGCCACGTCGCCATAGTACTAGTCTCGCGAAAAGATGTGCATATTCACTTACTACTTTACTATTGTCTTTTCTTAGTATTATTTCTCGCAATTACTCATAATGCATTTTTGGAATAGCTTTACTTTGTCTTTCTTGGCATTATTGCTCACAATCACCCGTAATCCATTTGGAATAGCTTTACTTTTGTCTTTTCGTTGCCATATTTCTCGCAGTCCATCATAATCAATTTGAAACTGCTTCACTTCTGTATTTTCTTGATATTATTTCTTGCAATTCATCATTCTGAATTTCGATTAGCTTTAATTTCTTCTTTTATTGCTATTTTTTCTCGATAGCCATCATAATCCAGTTAGACCAGCCTTATGGTTGTCATTTCGTGGCACTATTTCTCGCAATTCATCATAATCCATTTGGAGTAGCAGTAATACTGTAGTTAACTGCCTTATTTTAATTCTAATCTTTTAATTAACTGATCTTGTTTGTGACCTTTCTCTTGTGGTTTTCCTAATTATTCTAACATGTTTTGATGCAATTTGGGCAAAACCTTTTAGACATTTTTGGTTTCTTAATTCTTCTTCAGATATTTGTTTCTTGAATATTGAATACTGAATAGTATAACAACCATTTTCTATAAATTGTTTTCTTTGGTGTTATATATTTGCTCGATGAGTCACGAAAACAATCTATATATATATATATATATATATATATATATGAATATATTTGCTCGATGATTCACGAAAACAATCTAATAAACTGGCTAAGCCTACTTCCCAGATATAGCAATGTCTGCCATTATTTCTCAAAAAGCATTTTCAGTCAACAATCCTCTAAAAAAATCACAGGGCAAAGTCATTTTTGCTTTCCTAACAGAAGGTGGTGAAGTTTGCATTTTTGAGACGACTTAGTCGACCACTTCATCTAGTAACATGACCCTGGTATAACGTAAATTAATTTTAAACAACAAACATAGGGATATGATATAATGAGTAACAATGCAAAACAATGTGAATATGTTTTATTCAACAAGTTCTTATGCTACATACAAATCTTTCTTATTTATGTATTGTGAAAGATGATTTTAGAAAAGCTCAGAATATAGATTATGGGGAAAAAGCTGCCAGAAAACTAATATAACATTAATTCATGCTGGTTATATACTCATAGATTTTATCATGGTTATGTTTACACTAAACAACTTCTGAAATGTTATCTAATAGAAATGTTTTTATTTTCCAGTAAAATGTGGTTGTCATAAATATAATAAATTCCAAAATTATTATTCCCTTATAAAATAAGAAATAAGCATTGCATTGGTCAGAAAACTAGAGCAGAATTATAAAATGCTGACAAACAATTACTATGTTTAGATGAAAAATTAAAAAAATTAAATGAAAAATCTTTGAAAAAAACTAGTGATACAACTAATTGAACTATATTAGTCAACTACAGTGATGATGACTACAAAACAGAAATTTTGTTGTGCTCTAATATTGCTAATGACAAGACATTTCTATTTAAACTTGGAAACAAACAATATATAATAACTTACAATGATAAAAACCCCATGCATTTCACAACTTCTAATGGTTTACTATTCAAACAAATTGCTGTCACCATTTCCTCTCAATTTCAGATTGGAATATATTATAAGACTTGTCACATTATGCAATAAATGAATAAAAAAGGACAATGTGACTATTTATTACTTCAAAGAGATTTAAATGACAGAAATTACTTAAAATTCTTCTTGAACACATATAATGTAAAACACTAAAGTATGTTAGAGATAAGCTAATTCAAACACAAACTATGAAGTTCCGAAACATTTGCTGAATGAAATTGCTGGGATATTAAATCATGACGATTCATCATCATTAAGCATGGTGGCAGATAACTAAGTGACTACGTTTGAAATGTTTCAAAACACCATTGCTGACCATAATTATTCTATAAATGGTAAACTGTATGTATCTGATTGAATAAGATATTAACCATTGTGCAAACCACTCCATCTAGCATACTCAAATCCACACATTCTGCAGCATCACACCAAACCACTCCATCTAGCATACTCAAATCCACGCAATCTGTAGCATCACACCAAACCACTCCATCTAGCATACTCAAATCCACACAATCTGTAGCATCACACCAAACCACTCCATCTAGCATACTCAAATCCACACACTCTGTAGCATCACACCAAACCACTCTATCTAGCATACTCAAATCCACACACTCTGTAGCATCACACCAAACTCTAATCAGTATATCAACTTCCATATTTTAAAATGTGTTTAATATCCTCTTGACAGTCACTCTAATGCATACTAAAGGCAGGAAACAACCAAGATAGCATTGGACTTTATTATTAAACAGGGAACTTACTGTCAAAAACTGATGTCTACACTTCACTGTAATTAGAAACGGTGGTGATTATGACGAGGTAAAGCAATGTATCTTGAGGATTTATTAGTTGGTACATTAGGTATATTGATAAAGCTTAAGGAATTGTTGAAAAGAAACAGAAGAAACAAATTTCAGTTTTGTAAAGGAGAAAAAAAATCAACTATTTGATAGGTGGTGCCAGAAAGGTTTATAGACATTATGATAACCTGAGACAGCACATATTAATTGAAGAGTTCAAGAGGTGCATCCATCATGATATCTAAACCTATCTAAATCAACAAAAACTGGAAACTTTAGAAAATGCTGCTCACAGATCTGATGATACTCCTTTAAATACAAAATCTACTTCGCCAGTAAGTCTTCCTCTCTGCAGTTTTCAGGAAAAAATTATCTCAGCGCCATATGTGTACTTCCAAATTACAAAATGGCGCAAAGTTTAGAACTCAAATATCTGATAAAACTAATAAATCTTTATCTCCTGTTACATATATGTAATTAAATTGCTTGTGTGTTAGTTTTAAAATTCTTTTTTATTTTATTTTTGTTTCATTACATTTTATTGTAATGATTATTGCAGGGATTCAAAATTCTTTATCAGTAATTCAGTTTATCTAAGACGTAAAATGTGTTACATTTGCAATATTTTTAGTTTACCTTGGTCTGCGATAGTGTAAGCGCTATGCTACAATGATTGGCTATTGCCAAGGTCATTTCGTCTAGTCTGGTTAAACAATGTGTTATTTTTAAATTTGTTTCAGAGTGATATTACCATGGGGTTCTTTCTACATGACAAATTGCATTTTTCCTATTGCGTTGTTTTGAGTGTTATGAGACCACGTGGTCTATCTCGTGAGAACGGGATGATAATTTGGGTAGATATAATATTCTTCCCAAGCGCTTATCAGTCAGTTGTATTCCTGATACCTAGAAGGCCGGATAGGTTATTTTATTGTTGAAACCAGATTGTTTTTGAAGTTCATTTGTTTTTGCAATTTAATAATTTATTCTCTAGAAAACCAAACGAGTGTACTGTTTTATAAATTCTGGGAGAAAGAAATTCAGTGGAAATTTATTCTGGAATTATTCGGAAACATAAACTGTGATTCAATTGAAGATTTGTTGCTATTTGAACATGGACCACATCTAATGTCATCGCCTTCCATATTTGAATGTCATCGAGATTCGAACCTGGGTTCTAATAGAACTATTTAGTGATAGGACTTGTATATTTCATTCTTAGGATTAAATTTTGGATTATATTCACACACCGTAAGTCCTATTTTCCAATTTTCACATTGTTTTCTAGGAATATAAATTATTTTGTTAAAATATACAAAGCTTGTTGTCTTCACTCTTTCCTCTTGTTACTATTGTACGAGCCTACACATAACACTCCTCATACATGCACTCACTGTAAAAATAATGGTGACGTAATTTCTGATTGCTACAGGTTGAACATTAAGCAAAATAATAAAGACAAAGCAATTATAAATACTCTTATTTGAAAGAGGTATAGGCCAAAGTCTTGTTTGAAAATACCTGATGTATCTGTGGGTGAGGAGTGGTCAGTGAGCTATCAAGTTGTTGTTCTGAGGTCATACAGACAGTGAATTCTTAGTCTTGCTCAAGAAATTCCCTTCGTTGGTTATATAGGAATCAGTGAGACTTGTTGCAAGATCCTGAATCATTTTCATTGGCTGAAACTGAAAAGTGATGTTTCTAACTACTGTTGATCTTGTCATACTTATTAAATGGTAGGAAAACCTAATCTCAGGATACATAAAGCTCATCTGAAACCTATTCCTGCATTAAACGAAACATTTATTAGAATAATGGTTGATTACGTTTGTTCCAAATCTGTCCAGTGTGATCAAGGGTCAAAGTTTATGTCTGGAATGTTCATCCAATTTATGCATAGGTTATGCATCCCACAGTTTAAATCATCTATCACTCTAAAAGTCAAGGGAGTTTGGAAAGATTTCATCAAATTTTGAAGAATGTTATTTGGTCATATTGCTTTGATACAGGAAAGGATTTGCATGGTGATCGTCTGTTTTTGTTTGCTGCAAGTGAATCAGTTCAGGAGTCACTGGGTTGTAGTCATTTCAGTGCTCAAAAAATCCAATAGTCTGACTCCAGGAGAACCTCTAATTTTAGATCGGACACATCCTGCATTCAAAGTGAGGTGCCCATCAGGCTTCTCTCCAGTATGTATCCTCATGTGCTTATTCAAAGCTCCACTCTCACTAACTCTTTTATTACATATGTCACACTTAAATGGCTTTCCTCCACTATGTGTCCACATGTGCCGATTCAAAGATCCACTCACGCTAAACCTTTTATTACATACTTCACATTTAAATGGCAGTTCATCCAGCATGTCATCTGCTGATTCAAATTTCCACTAGCACCAAACCGTTAACTACATACTTCACATTTAAATGGTTTTTCTCCAGTATGTATCCTCATGTGCCAATTCAAATGTCCTCTGACTAAACATTTTATTACATACTTCACACTTACATGGTTTTTCTCCAGTATGTATCCTCATGTGCCGATTCAAATGTCCACTGGCATTTAACCTTTTACCACAGATTTCACATTTAAATGTTTTTTCTCAAGTATGTATCCTCACATGTCGAGTCGAATGTACACTCTGACTAAACATTTTATTAGAGAAGTCACACTTAAATGGTCTTTCTCCAGTATGTATCCTCATGTGCAAATTCAAAAGTCCACTCTGACTAAACATTTTATTACATATTTCACACTTAAATGGTTTTTCTCCAGTATGTCTCCTCACGTGCTGATTCAAATGTCCACTGGCATTAAACCTTATACCACAGACTTCACATTTAAATGGTTTTTCTCCAGTATGTATCCTCATGTGCAGATTCAAAGGCCCACTCTCACTAAACCTTTTATTACATACTTCACACTTAAATGGTTTTTCTGCAGTATGTATCCTCACATGCTCATTCAAATATCCACTGGTATTAAACCTTTTACTACAGACTTCACATTTAAATGGTCTTTCTCCAGTATGTATCATCATGTGCCGATTGAAATATCCACTCTCACTAAACTGTTTATTACATACTTCACACTTAAATGGTTTCTCTCCAGTATGTATCATCATGTGCTGATTCAAATGTCCATTCTGACTAAACATTTTATTACATGTCACACTTAAACGGTTTTTCTCCAGAATGTATCCTCATGTGCAGATTCAAAGGTCCACTCCGACTAAACATTTTATTACATACTTCACACTTATATGGTTTCTCTCCGGTGTGTATCCTCACGTGCTGATTCAAATGTCCACTGGTATTAAACGTTTTGCCACAGACTTCACATTTAAATGGTTTTTCTCCAGTATGTATCCTCATGTGCCGAGTCAAATGACCAGTCTGACTAAACATTTTATTACATACGTCACACTTAAATGGTTTTTCTCCAGTATGTATCCTCATGTGCCAATTGAAAAATCCACTCTCACTAAACCTTTTATTACATACTTCACACTTAAATGGTTTCTCTCCAGTATGTATCCTCATGTGCCGATTCAAAGGTCCAATCTGACTAAACATTTTATTACATACTTCACACTTATATGGTTTTTCTCCATTGTGTATCCTCATGTGCCGATTGAAAAATCCACTCTCACTAAACCTTTTATTACATACTTCACACTTAAATGGCTTTTCTCCAGTATGTATCATCATGTGCTGGTTCAAATGTCCATTCTGACTAAACATTTTATTACATACGTCACACTTAAATGGTTTTTCTCCAGAATGTATTCTCATGTGCAGATTCAAAGGTCCACTCTGACTAAACATTTTATTACATACTTCACACTTAAATGGTTTTTCTCCAGTATGTATCATCATGTGCTGATTCAAATGTCCATTCTGACTAAACATTTTATTACATACTTCACACTTAAATGGTTTTTGTTCAGTATGTATCCTCATGTGCCGATTCAAAGGTCCACTCTGACTAAACATTTTATTACATACTTCACACTTATATGGTTTTTCTCCAGTATGTATCCTCACGTGCTGATTCAAATGTCCACTGGCATTAAACCTTTTACCGCAGATTTCACATTTAAATGGTTTTTCTCCAGTATGTATCCTCATGTGCCGAGTCAAATGTCCAGTCTGACTAAACATTTTATTACATATGTCACACTTAAATGGTTTTTCTCCAGTATGTATCCTCATGTGCCGATTCAAAACTCCACTGGCACCAAACCTTTTACTACATACTTCACATTCAAATCGTTTTTCTCCAGTATGCATCCTCATCTGCTGATTCAAATTTCCAATGGTACCAAACCTTTTACTACATACTTCACATTTAAATGTTTTTTCTCCAGTATGTATCCTCATGTGCCGATCCAAATTTCCAATTCTCACTAAACATTTTATTACATACTGAACACTTAAATGGTTTTTCTCCAGTATGTGTCCTCATGTGCCAATTCAAAGGTCCACTCACACGAAAGATTTTATTACATACTTCACACTTAAACGGTTTTTCTCCAGTATGTATCACCATGTGCGATTTCAAATGTCCACGGTCACTCAACATTTTATTACATACTTCACACTTAAGTGTTTATTCTCCAGTATCTTCCATTATGTGCAAGTTTAATTCAGATTTCATCTGTAGTCCTACGACGTAAGACACATCACCCTATATATTTTTCTTCTGGTGGGTGATGGGTCTTGCCGCCTAACTAACGGTGCTGTGTACTGTGTTTTTATGTCGACTAATAGTGTAACGACAAATTTTCAAGAATATCACACACGCCTGGCAACCATTAACGACGCTTTTCTACAAAGTAGTTATAATGTTTTTGTCAGACTTTACTTACCCTGCTGTCTATTCTCTAATAAATTCAAATTCTCACACAAGAAATGGACCTGTTTTCAAGTTTCGTCAGCCTACATTTCAGTTTGCTGGAAAGCGATGAAAACCGGGAATGCTGAAATCGGGTTAAGTTGAAATATTATTCTTTAACGAAACGAATAAAAATATATTATGCCTATTGGAAACTGTAAGCAACGTTTCGTTTCGTTCAAGGATCATATCCGCCATATGAACATACTTGATCATACTTCGGCGTACCTCGACTATCGTCGCATTGCAACAAATTCAAATATATGTCAACGGAACATGAAAATGCATTCATTTGGTAGTGTCATATTTTGATTCTACCAGGATAAAGACAACACAGTAAGTATATTAATTACATATACATTAGTGGAAGAGTGTCGATATAGGCTGCCAAGTTTGCGAAATGTTCCTGAAACTTTGACTACTTGTTCCGATGTGAACTGACATCGGAACTGGCTATGCAAGGCCGTTATTTGGATAGTAAGACATAGCACTCGGGCTATGGGAGAAATCCTGCCAGTTATTAAATATTTATTTATGCAAATGACTTTGGTAGAAACGATGGTTTTCATTGGACATTATGGTTATATAAAAAATAACAACGCTCCTTGCAACATTGTGGCTTGAGCTTGTAGAAGTTTAATATGATGTTATCTAACCGGTAGTGTATATACTTTATCCGTTACTAATAATTCATTGTACGTTTCATTTCAGCGCTGCTAATTACATGTTAGTTTGTTTACTTTAGCAATTTTTTTTTTTTTTTTTTTTTTTTTTTTTTTTAAGTTCAATTGAAATTATAGACCACCATTGATGGCGTTATCAATTTTCGTGGATTGTTTGAATTGGAACGTCGTTATTATTTCACTAGTAGTTCTATTATTATTATTATTATTATTATTATTATTATTTGAACCGTTGCTATGAATTTTTTGTACGTTTATATTTTATAAAGATAAGTTTTGAAATTGGAATTGGAAACAATACAATCGCATTATTTTACCTGTTGTGATGCAATTTTGGCAAAACCTTTTTCTTCTGATATTTGTTTCTTTAATATGGAATGGTATAACAGCCATTTTCTATGAATTATTTTAGCAGCAGAAGAGCTGAACAGACCACTTGCCTGAGACCTTATTTTTGAAAATTAAGGGTTCCCTGAAAAAAAGAAGTTTTTGCTTTAATAATGAAAACTTCTTTAATTGACCAGATTTTTCCACAATCTGGTCACTACGCGTTGGTCGTTCAGCAGCTCTTCTGCTGCTATAAATTAAACAGCCATTATAGATATTATCAATAATGAGTATTGGAGAACCACACTCAGCTAAATTAGCTCGAGAGCGACTAGAGGCAATTAAAAAATATCTACCCGTTCGTGATTCTGTTAAGCAACAACTACAATCGCGTCAGGAATCTCAAGTGGAATTTACAGAGGGTACAGAAAAATTATTTAAGCCGATTGTTGAACCAACGAAGAAAATTGTTACAGCAACTGAGGCAACACAAAGAGCTCTTGCAACATTGCCTGCTGATATTGCTGGCCGTATTCAAGCAGCTCAACCACAAGCACCACAAGCACCACAACCAGCGCCTAAAAGACCAAGAACTAATATAAAAGATAAATTCACGCCTGAAGGTATTGCTGCTATCAGGGACCCAATCCAGTTATTTGATATTGCCGCGTTTGGATATTATGAAAGAAAAAAATATGTAAAACCAGAATATGTTAAATCATTAAGCTCTGCCAATTGGATCAGAGATATATATCGCGTCGCTACTGGTATTCCAGAAATCAGATCTAATGAAGATATTATAGATTTTAATAAATTTGATGATGCTGTACATAAACATATAAAAGAAACTGAACAAGGTAAACGATTATTACCACGATTTGAATTATCACCACCACAATTTGAATCATCACCAAAGACACCATCATCACCACAACGATCACAACAATTACAACAAAAGCTACAACGAGAACAAGAACGACAAAAAAATAATAAAACAACAACAAAAAAAAAGAACTACAATTATTTAAAGAATCATTTGGTGATTACTCAGAATTAACACCATCACCACAAATCAGATTACCATCATCACAACAACCAAGAGAAGATGAAGAAGAATTTCAAGACGCTCCCGGCGCAACTGGAAGTGGTTTAGGAAGTGGTCTTATTACTTGCCCCAATAACGTTCTTGCTGATGTCGATCGATTAGAAATCCTCATCGGAGGAAAAAGAGCTGGTAATAATTCCCCAGAAATCATTAATGAAGCAGCTGATATTTGCAAACGATTATTTAGTGGCGGAATCATGGATATTAATGTATATCGATCTCTTATTAATGAAATCGCCGATGATTATTATAGTGACTAAGTATGTAATTAGTGATAAAATCACTTAATAATAAAATGATCATACACAATACTCGTGGACCTACCATGGTCAGGGTAATAAACTCTCGATTACCAGTATACAAAACGACCTACGGAGATGGATTAGGTGATGTTGTTCAGGGTCTGTTTAGAAGGATAGCCCCAAAAGCAATACCGATTGCAAAGCAGCTAGGAATGAAAGCTATTGATGTTGTTCGTGAAAAAGGTATAGGCGCTGTTGGTAATCTCGCTAGCAAAGCGTTTTCAGCAATTAAAGATAGACTATCACGATTAATACGCAGACCGGCCCGACCTGTGAAATTACCTAGCACTGAAGTGATGCCCGCAAGTGTAAGTAAAATAATAAATCAAGCAGCTAATCAAAAACTAGCGGAGTTAGCTGATATCCCGATGTCGGAAAAGGAAAAAAATATAACCGCTAGTCTGATAGCAGGAAGTGGTCTTCGAGTTAGACGAAGACGATAATAATAAAGATGTTTAAGCGCGTATCTGACCCCGCGTTTGACATGGACGCACCAGTTCTTAAAGATGAGTCTGTGCGCGATTATCAATATTATTCTTATGACGCACGAATTCCAGATCAGCGTGGGAGAATTGAATTACAGGTTCAGGATACAAGTAGATATTTCTTACCCGCTGAAGCATTTATTGAAGTAGAAGGTAGACTCTTACAAGCAGATAATAACGCATACGGAATTGGTAATCAAGTTGGTTTTGTTAACAACGGTGTCATGGCTTTATTTAACAGTGCCATATATATCATTGACGGAAAGAATATTGAATCATGCCTGGAAAACGTGGACGTTGCCACGACAATACTTGGTCTTGCAAGATATAGCGATGATTACTCAAGGTCAGCTGGTCCATCAGTGATGTTTGCAAAGGATACAATTGATCATCCAGAAAATAGAAACGTAACACTAAATGCAGCTGGAACTGAAGTTGCATCAATGAATGAAAACTTCAACTTGGGATTCGCATCACGTCGAACAATGTTAAACGGTGATGAAGAATTTTCATGTGTGATTCCACTGTCACATATTTTTGGATTCTGCAGAAATGTTAGGAAGGTTATATTTGGCGCTAAACATACAGTGGTACTTGTTAGAAAAGCCACCGACAATGATGCAATATGGCGTGATGCTGCAGTTGCTGCAGGTAAAGTAATACTGACAAAACTTTCGTTGTGGATGCCAACAATGACCCCATCGATTACCGAAGAACAACGATTACTTTCTTTCATGGACAGTGGTGGTAAATCAATGTTGTCATGGTTGACTATGACCACAGATAGTACTCAAGGTGCTGTTGCTGGTTTATTTACATGGCAGATAGCATCACAGCAGGGAGTGTCAGCACCACGGCATATATTTATCGCGTTTCAAGAAAATGCCAGAATAGACTCACAATTACGAAATCCAATGGTGTTTGATACGCTTGGAGTTAGTGAAGTTTCTTTGAGGATAAATGGACACCAAGAACCTTCCGAAGAAGTGTTGCTAAATTTTGAAAATAATCATGTAGCACGTGCATATCATCGTCTGATGACGTTCATGGCGCGTGATCAGAATGTTGATTCTGGGTTACAGATATCTCAGCGTGATTTTACAACACTGTATCCAATTTATTACTTTTCACTAGAACACTTAGATTTATTCAGACAATCTGTCGTTGATATACACTTTCGAGCTCGTGTAGCTCGACTGCCCGCTGGTGGTTACAGAGCAATAGCCGTTATACTCAGCGATAAATCGATGTTACTCGAAGGTGTTGGTGGACGAATGAGAGTTATTGATGCTCCAGTAGAAAACATGTAATTAGATCGTTCATAATAATTATAATGTCATATCATCACGTTAGTGTGAGTCTGACTCCTGGTCAGATTAAAAAGCTGCAATCAGCATCAAAAAATAATTGTGGAATAAAAATATCGCTAAAGCGAGAACAAATGACCGGTGCAAATAAACTATCGTTGACCGAGCGTCAGTTTAAAAACTTCAATGACGCTAAAAAATCAAATAAAGGCGTCAAACTTAATCTTTCTGCGGGCGCCATCAAAGACATCGCTAAAACGGGTGGTATATTTCCACTTCTCGCAGCAATACCAGTATTAATAGCAGCTGCAGCACCAGCCGTTGCAAAGGCAGCTGCGCTAGGTGCTGTTGGAACAGCTGCTGGAATGGCGTTAAAGAAAGCAACTGGACAAGGAATCAAAAAAAAGGGAAGAGGTCTAAGATTACCAGGAACCCCGCCTTCGTGATACGGAAAGGGTCTAAGATTACCAGGGCCTCCACACTGGTACGGAAAGGGTCTAAGATTACCAGGGACAGTTTACTAATATCACCTATGTCCAATTTTGATTTACTTAATGCTGCTAAGCAATTAAAAATAAAAAATTTCAGAGGTGTTTTTATGCGCGATCAATTACCTACCATTGCAATGCAACATGAAACCGGTATTATTAATCTCGATAAAAATTCTGGCCCAGGCACGCACTGGGTCGCATATGCAATTGATCCACGTGGAATTATTTATTTCGATTCGTATGGATTAGCACCACCAAAAGAATTTCTTCATTACGTTAACAATAATACTGCTCCAATCTGGTATTCAACGCTACTGACACAAAAAATAACTGATCCTCCAATATGCGGCCGTGAAACCCTCGCTATGCTTGATGCTGTATCAAAATCAACAGCACCGCCTCATAAAGTCGTACACGCGTTCACTACACTACGTCATAATACTTAAACTGATATCAGTAAATATAATGGTAGATATTTAAGGAAGATCCTCAGGTAGAGCTCAGAAGGTCGATTTATCTAAATATGCAACCATTGATCAGCTCAGAAATGAAATCGATGATTTATTAAATATAACGAGTGTGGATCAAAATGAAGTCGTCGTTTTTCAGGATAAACAAGGACGATTAAAAACGAGTAATAAACAACTACTAGATGTTCTTGTACGAATTCCCAACGCGGTTGTTAATAATGTCGTTACTTTCACTGATCATGGTAAAATACAGGATTCCGGTAAGTCGGTTAACGACTACGTTAAGAAAACTGGTGATGTATTTACAGGTGACATTATTATGTCAGGAAGAAAAATTACGTATCTTGGAGATCCAATCGCAGATACAGACGCAGCAACAAAAAAAATACGTCGATGATCAAGAATCCAAGTACGTGTCAGTGCGCGGTGGTATAATGCGTGCATTTCTCGACATGAATAATAATGGTATTAATAATCTCAGAACACCAGAAACAGATTTCGACGCTGCAACGAAGAAATACGTCGACGATAAGGAAATTCCAATAACTACTTCATTAACGACTATCAATGATAGAATTGCTTCATTTAGAACTGAATATTTTAATCATGTACAAACATTTCTAAATTTTCGTAGAAATATAAACCGATCTATTAACGAATTTTTTGGAACTCCACCTACTGTTATTATTAATCTCGCTGACATTAACGCAAGACTCAACGATATCATTAGTGGTATTCCTAATATTATTCAAAAAACTAATCTCGTTAAAATTCCTCACAAGCAGATCATTAATATCGTGTACACAGTCACATCAGGAAAGGCAACATGGACACCGGAAAATAACACTTTTAAACACACTGCAGAGGTTACTGGTGTATACAGATTATCTATATTTAGTAGTGCAAAATTCACTATATTTACCACATTTCCATGGCGTCATTCAACCGATGATTTTTCTGGAATTGTGTCTATAGTGTTAAACAAAGATGTCGAGGAAACATTTATGCTGATAACGAATGATAAAAAGTTAACCGCAGTGACTTATTGGTGGTGTGTTGAGTTCGTAGCTGAAACTCCTCAATTAGTTATTTAAATAAGTATAATGAATCAAGAATCATTTATCGACGTTCAACGTCACAGATACGCTCAAGTATGTGAGTGTCAAACCAAACTAAAAAATATCATCGACGATTACACGATAAAGGTAAAAAAAATATCGTCGTCGTATGGTTGTTATTGATATAATGGTATACTCGGTTTCTGCTGTTATTGCTGGAAGTGGATTATTATTATCAACGATAACGATGACAGCGCCTGCAGTTGTAACGATTATAGTTTCAACGGCAACAACATGTGCAGGTATTTTCAGTATTATCTCTAAAAAATATCTACGTGTACGAATGATAAACTAAACGAGTACGTGATGAAATTGCACACAGCAACAACCGCATACACTAAATTATGCTCGTATATTTCAGCGTATCTCGGTGATGGTAAAATATCCGATGAGGAGTTTGTAACGATAATGAAAACCTACGATGAAGCGTTCATAATCGCTAATGATAATAACGGAAAGATGGAGAATTAAATAATAACGATAATAATAATGTCATCGTTAGAATTACTTCAGCAGATCGTGGCTAATACAACGCCGTCAAAAACTACTATGATATCATTAAGTTCAACTAATCCTGAATTTAGCGTTAATTTTCCGACTGCAATTCCAGCAAAGGAAATAGCATTAGCGCAATTACGAGTTTATTATAGTTGGCCTAATATTAGATAAAAACCGTTTGGTGGACAACAACCAAATAATTCACTGGTATTTGCGAATAAAAATAAACTGGATGGAACACCTGACTGGCAGGTTGTTGGAATTTCAACGGGCAGTTATCAAATAGAACAGATTAATGATGAATTCCAACGCAGAATTAAATCTATCACGGGGAAAGAATCTAAAATAGTGATTACTGTTTATGAACCAACACTATCTGCGGTTATTGAAATAAATTCCCCTGATTACCTCGTAGATATTTATCAAAGTTCGATCAGATCCGTATTAGGATGGCCTGAAGTCGCACCTGTTTATAATGGAGTTTCAGAACCAAAACTAGAAGAATTTAAAACGAGTGAAGAAAAATTCATTAAAGATCCAGAATATCGAGGAAAACAACCATGGAGTAATAATACAAGATTTGGATTTCCAAACGAAGATAGATATTACTTTACCGATTTTGACGGTAAAAGAATCCCCAGGTTGAATAAAGCATTATTTATTGTTAACACAGACACCAGGACGAAGATTAGTCAATATACGGTTGATGTAAGATTTATTAAACATTTTTTAGATACTCTTAAACCTGAATACGATAAAACGTTTAATGATTTAAGAAATTTACTTATTTCATTATCTCAACATTATAATGAAAGTGTAAAGCAGCAAATAATCGAGTCAATAAAATATTTAAATGGTATCTTATTCGATTTATACATCGTTAATCGAAGTATTATAAACACTGCGACTAAATTCGATGGAAATCGTTACACAAATCCAGAATCTAAACAAGTATTTCTTAATCATTATAAAATAACAGAAAAAGATTTACAAACATTTGTTATATCAGATTTAAATAACGCTGAAATGAAGAAATCATTAAGTAATCTTATTGAAGAATATTATCCGGGAGTAATTGAATCGTGGAAAAAAATAGCCCCACCACCGGTTATACTAAAACACAATAACAATCCCTTTGGTGCTGGACGTCATATATCGCCAGGCATTGTAAACATAACAACAATTGCAGTCAATCTGGTATGTGATGTTATTGAAGGTAGCTATCAGGTAGATCTTTCTAAATCTAGCCACCGCAGTGGCACTGCGGAGCAAGGGTACATATTATTCAGTTTTAGTCCGATTGTCCCTCCAGGCTCGTTAATTGTGTCAGAACCAATTAATCCCGTTTACCTGCGAGTTCATAATCCATTTCTGACAAGAATAAATTTCAAACTTACAGACCAAAATAATAGAATTCTGGACACGAGGAACGAATCTCTTAATATAAACCTGTATGTACGCTCATAGAACGTTTTTATTATAACAAAAAAAAATATCCGGATATTATTCTTTTGTTTACATAAAATCCATGCACAATGAAATCTAGAAAACTGTGGCTGCATATTGATTATTCCATAACAGATGTCCGTAAAGTTATTTTAAGACCGCTATATATTATAACTAAATCAATATCCGCTGTTACGGCCCACGCATAGACTCAGTGTTATACAGAATTATATATATTTTGGAAAACTAGAAATATAAAATCTCATTTTAGACAGAAAAATATGGTTTTTGTTAAGAATATTATAGTTTTTAGGAATAACGATATGACTGACACATTGGTAAACACATGCTAACTTTTTCAATATGTATTTAAAACAAGGTCCGATAGCTCAGTTGATAGCGTGTAGAAACTCTCATCCGGAGGGTCATAGTTCGAAACCTGAGAAAGACATCTGTCTGCGGGGGGCGATTTTATGCCAAAATTTATAATTTATTGGGGGCTCCAGCCACCCCCGTCTTCAGAGTACACCAATCCACTACGTCAACACGTGGTGGATTCACTTTTGTGAATAACCCATTGGTTGATCGTTATGGGTTGGTGTGCTAGCGTGAAGACGGCATTTCATCATATCATCTCATCATCATATCATCTCATCAAAATATACAGCGGGGGGTGCTATGAGGTCGTGACCTTGTGACTTCACTAAAGGGGTACCCCACACAGGGGCCATTCCAAAAGACACAATCGCAAACTAAAAATAAACCTAATGAGATTCCAGGTCACAAAGACCAATCAGCCTTTGAGTTCTTAGAGTTTCGGTTGCGGATATCTAGGAAGTCTTGTAAGGCAACAATAAACAGAATCTGATTGGTCACAAAATAAGACCTACACGTACAGACAACCCTCTGAGCCTCTAAAGTTTCGGTTACGGATATTTAGGGGTCTCTTTGGGGGTAAATGTCTAAACAAAGATTCGGAACCTCATTAGGTTTATCTGATACAACTATGGAATGGTAGACCGAATGTCACCCCGCGCTGTATATTTTTGTTTATTTTTATATTAAATATAAAAAATAAATATATATAATGAACCATGAAAACATCAATGATATTATTTCTGCTATTAAAAAACTAAAACATAATGGAATAAAAATATCTGATAATCTCGACCCTCAGAAAATCATGTGCGATTTTGAATTACTGCAACAAAGAAAATTTGATAATAAATATACACTATCTTCAAACTACAGATTTATAAAATTAATTTATCAATCCATGCTTGAATTACTAGCTATGGTAAACGACAATCAGATAAAGCTATTTACACCTCTTGCACGTTCTATCGAAAATATTAAATCCGAACTGTCTCACGAGTACGAAAGAAAAAAGATTGTGGATAATCGTGTAATGCAATTAAGAAAGATTATGTTATCTGATTCTGTAAAAAATGATAATGACGCTGAGAGCGATGAAGGTGGACCCCTGACTGTAATTATGGCTAAACAAAACCCTTGGGAAAATTAACAGAGTCGAACTATTTGTTTTTGTAAGAATAGAGAGTTAGATATATTCAAATACTATTCGCTGATCGTATGTTTTCGAAAATGCAGATCTAGTAATATTATCTGCAACGAATTTTACTGAAGGTGGTACTATGTCAAAATATTTGGCAGCAGAATTAATTGACTTGAACATAATTTCTTCCCCAGTCTCTGTATTTACGGATTTAATAGATCTTCTTGCAAACTTTTTACATTTTCCAGTATTTCCCCGTGCAGCATTCTGACTTTGTGTAATAGCCTGTAAGTTAGATAACCGATTATTATGGGGATTTCCATCAATGTGATCAATTACAAGTCCATCTTTAATGACCCCAAAATGACATTCAAATATGAATTTATGTGAGTAATAATGTTTATTTCCTTTGGTATTAAATGCAAGATAACCAGTATTGGTAACACTACCTACTGGTTTTTTCAATCTGCAGTTTCTAATCACGCCAGCACGAGATGCTTCATAATTAGTAAGGATTGGATGTGACACAAATTCGTTTTGTTCCATTTATATATAATACTATTTGTTTAAATCATTATATTTTTTTGAAAATCTAGCCAAATAATCTTCTTCGGTTTTTATAGGAGAGTCAGCGTTATTTTTTTTTGTCATAATATCGTTTTAGTTCTCTGTATTTTTTTCCACCGCATTGCGCGCACAATTGAGTTTTTCCTCGCACTCCAGCACTACACATAATACACGGTTTTGGTCCTAGACTTCCATTTCTAACACATTGCATATGATAACTACAATATTCATTCACGCATGATTTATTACAAGTAGAAGTATATCCAATTTTGAGCCAAGCACATTTTTTTTGTGTTTCAATCATATACAAAAGATTAATGTTCAATTAAATATATACTTGCCCTAATTATAATATGGAGGAATTATCCGTTATTGAACCTTCCCCTGCTAGATTCGATCTTGACAGACTATCAGAATATAAATTTAGTACTTCGATGCAGGATCTGGTATTAACGGTAACCGAACGTATTCGTGAAGCAAAAAAGGAATTTCGTGACGATGGTGCTGCTCATGCATGGTCAACATTCAGAGTTGGAAATGTTACTAATATGATGAACGACAAACGAGGAAAAGTAATTATTAATCACCTTGATAATCAAAAATATTTTATTTTAATAAAATTTATTGTAAATACAGAAGAAGATATTTGGATTATTCGTGATAAGCGTGATCCAGTCCGTGTGCAGCCCGGGGGTAATATTGTTCTTTGAGTAATAAATCTAAGCCCGGAATACTTACTGGCATTGATAAACCCTACTATATACAAAGTTATCCAGCAACTGCAGTTGTATATGGAATATTTCCGCTAAATAATAAACCTAATGTTGCGGATCTGAAACCGATGAAAATATCGAGAATAAACTGCGTAGCTGAACGAGTTACAGAACATTTTACAAATGCGATACGTGGTAATGGTTTAACTGATTTAAGACGTAAAAAAATAAACAAATGGGCAGAGTCCGTTAAAGATGCTGGTGCATCTATCAAAGATGTCGCTGAGCTAGAAAATAAATTAAAATTCCCAATAATAGTAAAAACGCTGACAGGAGAGATTTTATATAAATCGAAATATAAATCAAGAGGAGCTCCGATAGATATTATTGATCATAATTCACATGCATGGACCTCAGCAGTAATAATATTTCCACGAGATAGAAAAGTTAAGTTTTATAACGGTGATATCTTTGATTTTATTAAAAATATCAGCAAAAGCGACCCTGTGTCTGTTTGGTTATTTCAGAGTTCTGAGTATAATCATTACGATCAGTTTGTACGGCCTAACGGTGATATTTATAGTATAGAATCTCTTAATGTAGAAATGGAACATCTTGCATTGAAATATACCTCTGATGATGTCATAGTTGGACAATTACTGAATAACTGCTTTACCGTACCATCTGTAGCGGCTCATTTCGCTCAGGAGAAAAATTCATGGAAAACGACACGATCGGAATTCCTTGAAGATGTCAAGAAAAGCTGTATAGAATATGGTCACGGTGGGTTATGGAACACCAAATACAACCATAGTGATGTTATCTCGGTTGATATGGTAGCGTGTTATCCTGGGAGTTTTCTTGGATATGGAGTATGTTCTAAGTACTTTAAGAGATTCGGACATCCTACACATGACATGACCAGGGTTGCGATAAACGGACATTTACCAGATTTTGACTTAACCGGATTTGCTCATGTAGAATTATTCGAGTTTGCAGAAAATCTCCATCCGATTACTTATGCTTGGTTTGGAAGACATTTTTCAGAGCGATGTTGGGTTCCGATAGTACTATTGCGATATATGCTTGATGCTGGATTTTTAATATCGTTGACAGTAACTGAAGCAATTATATCGTATAATTCACAGAAACAAGTTTGGTTACCAGAACCGAACAGATTTAATATCGATGATACCAGAAAAGAATTCCCTGATATTGATGAAGATCATATTATTAAAATAAATAAATGTAGAAACGAATACGATGAGAAATTTACAAAAGATCTCGGTAGAAAGATAATCGGTAAATTTACTCAAGGTGGTTCATACGATTATAAACGAGTGTGTACAAGATTGATTATGGACGATGCTGAACTAGATTTTATAATCGCTGATACAACTGAGAAAAATACGTTTATAAACAGATGTAATGCTTATTTATCAGATGGAACGAAACTAGGTACCATTGTGAGCTACCTCGATGGCGAGTCACCACAATTTACTCATTTAAGATCTTCGATGTTAGCTTATGTTTCGATAAACCTACTATCGATGATAAATAAATTTCCCCGTTACGCCGTCAGAGTCGCTACGGATTCATTTTATGTACATAAAAATATAAAGATTTATTAAAACTCGGTAATGGTGAATGGGGAACATGGAGGATAAAACAGGAAAATATACTTAGTTGTTCTGAATCTGCCGATGTTGAAATTGCGGAGACATATTACAGAAATAATAATCAAATATCAAAGTCATCTGCACCATCTGTGTATGATCCTGTATCTAGACATAAAACCGTTTATCTTAATGGGTGTGGAGGGTCAGGTAAAACAACTCGTGCGATTAATTTATTTATAAATAATACATCAGATATAATTGTTTTGACACCTACACATAAACTTGCTAGAGAAATAAAACAACGAGGAGTAAAATCGTGTACATATCACAGTTTCTTTAGATGGTGCGGAGACTTATGGACTCCATCGCGGATGGGTGAAAAATATATACCTAAATATATTATATGGGACGAGATATGCACGGTGTCGTTAGAAACACTTAAAACATTTCTTGATTGGTTGTTATTGAAGAATACTGCTGTGATTATGTGCGGCGATCATGGTCAACCACCACCTTTTGTTGGAGAGTCTCCACATGAATGGCTAAAGAAAAACGTAAATTATTATGAAGAAATACATGATGACCATAGAGCTATCGATGAACCGCTGAAGGAATTTAAAAGATTAATAAGACTTCAACCAGACAGAGTACAATGTGAGATAATGCGAGGAGTAATTCCAGAGACTTCTATGAATGAATTTTGGACTTTATGGAATCCCGCTGATTTGATAGTCGCGAGTAGAAAGATAGTTCGTGATGAACTACAGAATAAATTATTTTTGTTACATAAAGAAAAGTTTTCAGATCTACCTGTACCTTTGTGTTATCGCCCAGTAGATACTCGACGACAGAATATTGAAGTTGAAATACCAGGTGTCTTGGTTCCACCAAGGGTACAGAATCTTGTCTTA
>JAECUM010039466.1:0-43419 GCA_016617855.1 Megalonaias nervosa
GAAAAGTAATAAATTTGATATAAGGTTGTAAAATCCAATTGTGATATTTGTAAACCTGTATCAATATTTTGATCACGTCCCATGAACGTCATCAGACGATAATATGCACGTGCTACATGATTTTGATCAAAATTCAATAAAATATCTTCAGATGGTTCTTGATGCCCATTTATCCTTAACGAAACCTCGGAAACACTAAGATTATCAAATATCATAATACTACGTAGTTGATTATTTACTCGTGCATTATTCTGTAATGCAATAAAAATATGCCATGGTGCAGAAACACCTTGTTGTGATGCTATCTGCCACGTAAATAAACCATCAATATTACTCTGGATAGCATCTGTGGTCATTGTCAACCATGATAACGCTGATTTACCACCTTGATTCATAAAAGCAAGTAACCAATCTTCTTCAGATATTGATGGAGTCATCACCGGCATCCATAATGAAAGTTTGGTTAATACTACTTTACCATGAAGTGCAACAGTTGCAGCAGGATCAGCACCAGTGGGGTGCCATATTGCATCATCGTCTGTAGCCTTTCGCACGAGTACAACAGTATGTTTAGCTCCGAAAATAACTTTTCTGACATTTCTGCAAAATCCAAATATGTGTGAAAGTGGAATTGCACATGAAAATCTCCTATTACCTTTCAACATTGATCGACGTGTTGCAAATCCTAAATTAAAATCGGAATTAACACTTTGCAATAACGAAAATACATCAGCAGGCCGTGGTATCATTCCCGCTGGTTGTGGATCGGATGCAGTAGCACGCGGTGTTTGTACTAATTTATGCTGTCTGTATTCAGGATGGTCAGTTGTATCCTTTGCAAACATCATTGATGGACCAGCTGATCTTGAATAATCGTCGCTGTATCTTGCTAATCCCAATATTGTTGTAGCAACATCAACGTCTTTCTGAATTGATTCAATATTTTTACCATCAATCATATAAGTGGCGCTGTCAAATAACGCCATAATACCATTATTAACAAAACTAAATATGTCATTGGCTCCATATGCAGTATTATCCATTTTTAAAATTTCACCTTCAAATTCAATAAACGCCTCAGCGGGTAAGAAATACCTACTTGTATCCTGAACTTGTAGTTCAATTCGTCCACGTTGATCTGGAATTCGAGCGTCATAAGAATGATATTGATAATCACGCATAGACTCATCTTTAAGTACTGGTGCGTCCATGTCAAATGCTGGATCAGATATTCGCTTAAACATCTTTATTATATTTATTATCGTCTAAAACGAAGACCACTTCCTGCTATCAGACTAGCGGTTATATTTTTTTCTTTTTCTGACATTGGTAAATCAGCCAACTCTGCTAGTTTTTGATTAGCAACTTGATTTATTATTTTACTGACATTTGCAGGCATTACTTCGGTACTAGGTAATTTTACTGGTGGTTGAGGTTTTCGTCGTATTAATCGTGCTAGCCTATCTTTGATCGCTGAAAATGCTTTACCAGCGAGATTACCAACAGCACCAATACCTTTTTCACGAACAACATCAATAGCTTTCATACCCAGTTGCTTTGCGATCGGTATTGCTTTTGGGGCTATCCTTCTAAATAGACCCTGAACAACATCACCTAGTCCATCTCCGTAGGTTGTTTTGTATACTGGTAATCGCGAGTTTATTACCCTGACCATGGTTGGTCCAAGTTGAGTACTATGTACAATCATTTTATTATAGTAATTGTATTTAATTACGTACTTAGTCACTGTAGTAGTCATTGGCAATTTCATTAATAAGAGACTGATAAACATCAACGTCCATGATACCGCCTGTAAATAATCGTCTACAGATATCAGCTGCTTCATTAATTATTTCTGGAGAATTATTACCAGCTCGTTTTCCTCCAATGAGAATTTCGAGACGTTCAACATCTGCAAGAACGTTATTTGGACATAGAGTAAAATCACCTCCAGTAGAAAAACCGCTTCCAGTAGAAGGTTTTTTTATCCGTACCATAAGATTCTTTTATATCTGATTCTATCGTTTCCTTTTGTTCTGTTAATTCTTTCATTCTTTCTTTTAAAAAGGTTTTCGTATCCTTGTTCTTTTCTAGTGTATATTGATTTATCAAATGCCTTATTTCGTCATTTATTTCCATCAGCCGTTTTTTTAATCCTTCCCTATAAAATTCAAGTGCTTCTTCCTTCTCTCTTTGTTTTTTTGTTTTTTCCTCTGATGACGGTGGTAATGGAGATGGTTGTTGTTGTGGTAGTGGTGGTAATAGTATTGGTGATTGTTGTTGTGCAATATAGTTTTTTTATCTTATTTTTATAGCCATTAAAATTTGAATCATCTTTTCGAACTTGATTAACATTATAGTGTATACGATATATCCATTTATACCAAGTATCCTCATTTACGGGATCGCCAACAAATTCAGATTTTAAAAATTGTTTTTGATTATAATAACCTCTCACAGCAATCTCAATTAATTTTAGATATTCAGCTTTTCTAATAAGATCAATACCTTCTTCAGTAAACTTATCAATGAGATTAACCCTAGCTCTTGCTTCTGGTTCTTTTTCTGATTCCGGTATACGATATTTTATATTGCCTATTTCAGCACGAGCTTGATCAATACCTTCAAGTATTTCTTGCATTGGTTGAGCAGCAGCTATTTCAGCTGGAAGTTCTCGTAAAATCCTTTTTGTTTTTTTAGTTCTTTATGCTATTTTTCCAGTTGCCTCTGCAATTTTCTCAGATACTGGAAGAAGAGGTTTAGTTGTCTCTGTAATAGGTTTAAATAATTGTTTTGTATCCTCTTCAAATTCAACATGAGATTCTTGTCGTTGTTGTAGTTGTTGTTTGACAGCATCACGAAGAGGTAAATATTTTCTAATTGCTTCTAGTCGCTCTCTTGCTAATCTAGCTGAATGTGGTTCGCCTATAACAACCATTATTAATAATATTTATAATAATTGTTTAAATTACAGCAGCAGGCAGGGCAAACGACAAAAATTGAGTGACCTGCGAGTAAACTAAACGCACTATAAAAATAAAAACAAAAAAGTCAAAAATAAAATAACGAAAATGAGCTAACATTATCTGTTTTGGTAATAATAAAAGTTAGGAGGTTCGGTTTAGCGTTATTGACATTATTTTTCAGCCCCCGTAGGAACCTTATGTTTTAGACAAATGACGATTCAGACAGATGTCTGTTCGCCCTGCCTGCTGCTGTATTGCTTTTGGGGCTATCCTTCTAAATAAACCCTGAACAACATCGCCGAGTCCATCTCCGTAAAGTGTTTTAGATGGTAATCTCGAATTTATCACCCTGACCATAGTTGGTCCACGTTGAGCAGCGTGTACGATCATTTTTATTACAGCAATTATATCTACTGTTTAATCACTGTGATAATCATCGGCGATTTCATTGATGAGGGACCGATACACGTTAATATCCATGATACCGCCTGTAAATATATCGTTGACAAATAGCAGCTGCTTCATTACTGATTTCTGGAGAATTATTACCAGCTTGTTTTCCACCGATCAGAATTTCTAATCTGTCCACGTCAGCAAGGACATTATTGGGACATGGAGTAACAAGGCCACTTCCCCATGTACCTGTACCAATACCACTTCCAACTGTTTCTTCTTCCTCAGTAAAATGTGGGCTGTATTCTGGTGAGGATGCTCTTTCAGCCTCTTTGACTTGTCTCTCAAAATCTTCAAAATCACTTCTGTATTTATCGGTAATTCTGGGTATACCAGGAGACTTTCGAAATACAAAAGGAACCCAGTTTTTCTTTGAAACACTAGCGGTATTTGGATTTAATAATTCACCATGACGTTGATATCCCCTTGTGGCAAGCGCTATAGGGTCTTTTTGAAGCATCCTATGACCTTCTTAGGAAAATTGGGCTGGTGGTTTTGACCTTGGTTTTGATTCTGGCATAACAAGATCCTTTACATCGCCAACCTCCTCATGAACTTTGTCAACACTATCAAGTACTTGTTGTACTTCTTCTTGTAATTGTGGCTGAGCTGCAGCTATCTCACCTGGAAGCTCTCGCAGAATTTTTTTTGTTTTCTTAGTTCATTCAGCTATTTTTCCAGTTGCTTCAGCGGTTTTCTCCAACGTGGGAAGAATACCTTTAGTAGTCTTTGTAATAGATTTAAATAATTCTTCTGTGGCTTCTGCAAATCCTTCTTTGAGATCTTGACGCGCTTGTAATTTTTGTCTGACAGAATCATGGACAGGTAGCTATTTCTTGGTTGCTTCTAGTCGCTCTCGAACTAGTCTAGCTGAGTGAGCTTCACCAATCATTATTGATATAACGATAATTTAATTACAGCAGCAGAGAGGGTGGACTGACAAAAATGACGCGCACGAGCACATAAACAAACACACACAGCATTTACAAACACAGGTGTCACGAGCAAGTAACAGCGTAAATAACCCACGTAGAGAGAATCTCAATTCGGTTAGAGGTTCTGGTTTAGAGTTACTGACCTTATATTTTTGCTTTATTTAGCATGATTTCATGTTTAAATATATTTGTTCGAAAACTATTTTGTAGGGTTCACCCTCTCTGCTGCTACTTTACAAGCACTATAAAATTTTCAAACCCTAACACAAAGGTCAACCAAAATCAATGGACCATGAAATATAGGTCACATTAATCTAGTTCTCACTGATGACTATATTACTCCACATAATAAATCAAAATACCTACTTACATGTAAGTGACAGAAAAAAGACCCAAATACAAGCTCCAACCATAGTGTTCACACCAGATAATTTACACAAATATGATCAATCAATCTATAAGGAGATGCTTTCCAATCAAGCAAAAATTATTTAAATATATTGGCATATGCCTTGGATTTAACATTCTGAGATAAGGCGCAATGAGGGGGAGGGGTGACCCAAACAAAATGAGTACTGATGACAAATACACAATTCTGCATTATACATGTACTGTAAATTTATTTCTGTTCATACCATATATGCAAATTACTCACCAACCATCATCTTCAGAACACAAAATGTGAGGATGCACACAAGCATGTTTGTCATGGCACAGAATTTTTTTCTGCCAAAAGAAACAAAAAATTAGAAAACACTGTGTTTTTATTAAACTGTTTCCTTACATAAACTGTATTTATGGTCTCGGTTTCAAGCATATATTTAAGGATAAATGAATACGTATGAATAAATTAATTCTTATTACCATATTCAATACACTATGCATTTAAAAATGTAACATCATAAGTTTTATGCTACATCTCATCTTAATAAGAGCCCCTGATGATGTTATAAACTATGGCCCAATTGTGTGTGTCCTAACAGCATTCACATTTCTTCCCAATTTTAAAAATGAAAAGTATCAAAGATATTTAAAAATGCACAAAGCTTAGCCTTTTGATTTATCAATTTATAATTTCTAACCCGACTGTTGCCAGGGGGTCCCTAACACTCAACTAATTGACATTTTTAGCCAAATGAAAGCTCACAATGTAACAAGCAGACAGATTGTTCACTGTCCTTTTCTAGTTTCTAGAACAGTCCATTTCAGTAGAGTAGAAACTGTTGTTTGATTCGAAACTTTGTAATGTCTAGTTTGAATATTTCATTTAAAAAATTGAACAAATAGAAAATTGAAAACTTTACAAACAGAAAAGAGGTACTCTTGCATACATGTGTTCAAAGTGATGCAACTCCAAAATTTATAAACTTATTCAGATTATCAAACTCCATCACGTCCGTTGCTTGAAAATATGACTTGACCTTACAAATAAGGCAACCATGTTGCAAAAGAAACCCCAGTTTGATTGGAAACATTACCAACCTGACAATGTCTGGGACCCCTGGTGACAATCAGGTTAGAAATTAAAAAGTAAAGAATGAAGTAACTTTGCTCAGTACATTTTATATATTATTGATACATTTTGTTTTTAAAATCAGTAGAAGGATACAACTATAGAAGATTTGGCATTCTTTCTATGTATTCTTTTTTAGATCTGAGCAATGGAGGTCCATTCTCTGTCCCAACATGATCAAGCCCAAATGGAACATGCGACACTGATGTAACCCACAAAGATGAGCAGTAATGAAACAACTGGCATACATACTTTCCAAGAAATTTATGATGTTCTAAACAGTTATAGTAGCCACTTCCTTCCCATGTGACATACTGAAGCCCTAAAACCATTATCAGCATGCATACGATATTCATTATAGACTATGTCATTGCACCTCCGACCATCATTTCTCATATTTGATGCAAGAAAGGTTCCTCTATGGCCCCTGTATAGTGCATAAAAAGATCCAAAGAAATAAGCATAAATGATGATTATGACTGACTTTAGACTGACTGAATTGAGTGCACCCAATACACACATTCTTAAAGAAGTATAAGATGATCAATTTCATTTGGTGACAGAAATGTCTTGTTATTGTTGTTGCTGTTGTGTTTAATGCCATTTTTCAGCATGATAAGCCATACATGGCGGCCAATATAACTGTCGGAAGAAGAACCCAGTAAAACACTATGAAGAACCACTGACCCACGAGAAACTATGGGCAAGCTTTATCAGACACCCACATTGGCCAAGCTCAAGGGTTGAACCCACACAGACAAATGTGAGGTGGCAGTGATCTGTAACAGTGAGAGCTTATGACAACTCGGCTAACTTGTCTTATTGGGTTTTGTTTAGCTATGGGCACCAATCAAGAACACAAAGTTAATGATCAAGAGTAGAAAATATAAGGAAGAGAAGATGAAATCTTCAGCAAAATACTCTGCTGCATCTATTTTCAAAGTTAAGCGTACATCAATATAAAAAAAAATACTACGGAATCCAATGTGAAAAAAAAAATTCCAGAGAAGTATCCTTATTCCAGAATGATGAATTCAGCCACAGAACAGGTTCACTGCATATAATGATTTGTGTTTTAATTTTCTTGACCAAATAAAAATACAGGCAAGAAACTTAGTGTTACAACTGTAGGTCTTAAATTATGTAACAGAAGGAAATGAACCAACATTTTAAGAAAATCAATAAGCAATTTATTTCTGTACAGTACAAAGTTAAAGTTCAAGAGACAATTATATTCTTGTGAATTAAATCCCAAACAATCCCAAATGTCCTATTATAAGTCAAAAAAAAAAACAAAAAAAACTGAATGTTCTAAATGAATTCCAACAGTCTTAAATGTCCTGACATGACACAATGATGGAATCCAGAATGTCTCATAAAGAGTTTACAATAATCAAAAGTAGTGTGTATACATCCAAATGTCAATGAAAACTTTAATAATTCCAGTGAATATTTTAAATAAATAATTCCTCTTGAATTATATCTGAATATAACTGTAAATTCTGATTAAAATGCACTTCCACAGAATGATCTACAACAGGAATGTATTAATTGTGTATCAAGTCCCTATTTATACACATTTTCACCTGACCTAGATGCAAATCATTCCAACAGGAAATTCCAGTTTAATTGCAAATAAGACTGGGGTGTAGAATACTCCAAAACTCAAATGCTATGTACACATTCTATTTACATTATCAATGTACAACTTAACAATCAATAACAAAAGTTGAGAACACAAATATATATAACACTTCGTAAATCCTGTTTGCTTTTTCTTTCCAAACAAAGACCCCACTTTCTGACCTGGAAGATGCACTCTGGTCCCACTTTTTCAATTTCTGGAATGAACACTGCATATGTACAACAAAAAATATCATCACTTTCTTCCTTTTCTCTCCACCCAAATGGACACTTACCCAAAGATATGAACCCAAATACATTGAATATACATGCAGGGATGATAAGATCATTAATTCATTTCCCAAGGAACTTAATGTTCTTGCATCCATTCATTAACGATAGGAAAATTCTTAAGACTTGAAATAAGGTGTTTTGCAGGCAGCATTGATTTGAGCCTTGTTTTCCTAAATAGCAGGATTCCTTGGTCTACACCTGGCAACACAGCCTTGCAATATAAGTCCATAAGCTATTTTGTCCAAAGGAAATTAAATACAGAATATCAAAATAAAATAAATATTTGCTCAGCTTGTCAAATATTGTACACTAGTGTGAAAAAGTATGTTTTAGACCACGGTTACTGAAATATGGTCATTGCTTCCTATCCACACAAAATTTTTATTAATATTGGCAAAAGCCAATTATGTATGGGCACATACACGGAGTGCAATAACTAAAACCAGGGGTCAAGCTAGAATTGAATTTTAGGGAGAAGTGACTTCTCCTTTTGAACAGAACAGGGAGAAGTGAGAGCTGAATAGAGAGAAGTGGGACCTGAATAGGGAGAAGTGGGAGCAAAGCGAGACATGCTATATATATATATATATATATATATATATATATGTGTGTGTGTGTGTGTTTGTGTGTTGTTTTCATTCTCTTATTTGAATTATGCCATCTATTTCCCAGTACACATATTTGCATTTAACACTGGTTTTAAGCAATACTTTATTTTCTAGTAGAGTTCTATCTATATTATAAACACATCTGGTGCATGTTTAAAAACTATCATATTCATATTCTGTGTATTTTGGCAATATAACTTAAAACAACAGAAGCTAAGCACTGTAATGAACTTTAACTGAGTAACTAGATTACAGTATTGTAATTGCAAGATTTGTACAAATGCTTAATCAATTACCCTTAATCAACAATTTGTTTTCTTTTTAATTTCTGATAGTTCATTATAAAATGGCATTTGAAAAGATTTGTAAACTTGTTTGAAACAACCCCTGCAACATGTACATGACAGAAAATGCACACATTTTTCAGATCATACTGTTCATCCTAATTTCTTTGTTGCCAATAAAATTTTACTATAACTGTTCATAGAAAACACAATGAAGAATTAAAGTCAGTATATGAATGAACTAGAAACTTTTTTCAACCAAATCGACACAGCCAACATGCAAGTGCATCTATTTTTAGAAAAAGGGGTTTTCTTAATGTAACCACTCTCTTTATAGCTTTGTTACAACAGTCCATTGATAGGATTGCAAATGTAAGATTTTATTATTTGTCTATGTACTTGGTGTAACATTAGGTATTGGTTAAATAGTATTTGCTTTGCTGTTTTGTTGGGGGGGAGTCATATTTTCACAAAAATTTGTCAACTCAGAATACAACCTTCACCTTACAGTGTCTCGTCGATATCCACAGCATAGTATTGTCTCATATATGTATGACCTACATAATTGCATTTTAAAGCTAGATTTTTAATAATGTACTATTTAGTCTCTGCTTTTTACAAATGTATATTTTCCTAAATATATCTGCCCAATGGTTTACTGAAAGAGAAAATCTAATAAAATGGTACTTCCCAGAAAAGCGATGTCTGCCATTATGGTTCCAAACAGATTTTAATCAAGAAAATAATGTACACAATATTAATATTACCGATTCTAGTCTCAAAACTCAAATTGCTATTTGCATAAGTTTAAGTTTCAAAACACAAGTTTGTATGTTTTTATCATCAAAGGGAAATCAGGCAGTAATAGTTGCTAACTTACTCAGGAAACAGGTACAGTAATGGTCTATTTGATGGCTTGACATTTCATCTTGAGCTTTATATAACATAAAACTGGAACTAACCTGGCCAAGACGAGGGAGCACCTCAAAAAGGATGGTCATTCAATGTTCCTCTAATAATAATCACAGGGCGAACTCGTTTTCACTTTTCTAACAGAAGAAGGCAAAGTTTACACTTTATAGGCAACTTAGTCGCCCACTTTGCCTGGTAGTGTGACCCCTGAGTAATAATACAAAGTGGAAGACAATTTTTAAAATGAGATACAATGCTGCAGAAAAAAAATAAGCTTGTTTATTCACAACGGGAATTTAAAATTCCTGAAAAGAAAAAACTTGTTTATTTGCAAAGGGCTATGTACAACTGCTCCACCATTATGTGTCTGTACTTGAGTTGAATTTACAGTATGAGTTTTCATGTACCATTGCATACATTATGAAGACAACATGTTAATAAACAACAATTGTATTATTCAATGGCATAACGAAAAAGGATATTCAGTGTGATTGATTTCTCTACACAATCAGCAAATGAACCACCCAAGCATAGTTCCAACTGAACCAGGTCTGTGCACACTTAGTTCACGCAATAATCATTGGTCCAGATGGATCAGGAAAAACTCCACTGTTGTAAAATATGAAAATGGTATCAAGTGCAACAGTGGAACTGGTGGCAGTGCTGATAGAAACAGAAGCAGAACAGGGTCTAATCCATAAAATTCCTAAATGCACCATGGGCATTAAGAAAGCAACACTTACTGGGTCAGTTCATGCTGGTATTAATGCACAAGAAGTCACAGGGTTCATACAGATCAGGAGAGCTGAAATTCAATGACTTTCAATGACCAGTTTTCAGTTTTCAAAGACTGCTCATGGTATCAAGAGTTCTGCTTCAGTTACTAATTTAAATGCAAGAAACAAATACAAAAACAATACAGAAACAAAATAAATGTAACATGAAAGGGAAATGATATTTAAAAAGAAAGTCGTTGTAACCATACATTAACCATTGCCCTTTAGCTTCTATACTTTCTTCTCCAACTGCAACTCCAATGCTTTCACTTGAGAGTAGCTGCCAGGATTTTTTCTAATGGGGGGGGAACCCCACTTGTTACGAAAATAAGGAGAGAGAACAAAAAGGAGAGAGGAAGAAATGGCCTAAGTTCACTATATACCTAACACTTCCTCTTTAAAAGATGTTGCCTCTAGTTGCATAAGCATTAACCTGTTGATTTTTCTGAGCTTAATCTGTTCCTCACCAGTGTATGAATATTATGCTTCTGCTGATGGGGCATATACACAGCTAGCTTAGCCAGCTGGAACAAGCAAGGGAAGTGTTCCTTATGTTTATTATGAATATTTTTTCATTGCACATGAGTAATATCTTTTTTGATATGTTGGCTCCAAAATAAGCTTTTTCACTAACATAAGCTCTGCTTAAGTTGCACTTTCTTCAATCAGTGCTTTACTATGCCAGATTTCCTATCTGTTCAATAAGGCTCTATTTGGATTCTGAGTTCATTAATGACTGCTTGTTCAGAAGAGTGGTATTTTGATCAAAGAAATATATTTACTTCGTAAGTTTATTTTTAGATTATTTATTAAATTTATTTGAACTATTATAAGGCTATATGTAACTATACTCAAGGTATTTTGAATAATGCATTTTTAAGAAGAACTGCAGAAGAACTGCCAACTTTTTTGGATTTAACCTCATTATTACATATTTATGTTTACGATATTATGCCAAAAGCTGATCATCTTCGCAAGCCAAGGTTACGATGCTATAACCCTATCTACACCTTGGCGCACTGAGCAGATATTTCTGTGCTTTGGGTCTGTGAATTTCATTGCTTGCCATCAAAGTTAAGTTGTTCAAATTTGACCACTATTCATGATCGTGAAAAGAGGAGCACACAACTTGAATGGACTCATAAATAAGCAATTTCCCAGTGCCGGTCACTAAAATACACCTGTAAAGGCTTTCCTCTGGTACATAGTCATACTTTTGATGTGAAGCTTCTAAAGTGTCCCTTTTAGGTCAATTGCGTCCACCGTTGTTGGCTGATGTACAATGCACCACGCTATTGGCTAGTTGGCATTACATAATAAGGGAAGCAACTCATGAAATCCAATAGATGTTGCTAGCACAAAGCACCAATATATCTGTTCGATCCACCAAGGTGTAGATAGGATTGCCTTATCAGAACCTTGGCTAGCAAAGATGAAAGCTGATTAAAAATTGAAATCTAAAACTCGCATGTAGTCACAATTTTCCGGACTTTTGGATTTTGCAAATATGTAAAACAATATATATACTTTTTATAGTACCCTAAATTAAATTAAATGTGTGATATCCCTACATTTATTCAAGTGAATTAAGAAGACAGTGAAAACATATATCCCCATGTTTATCCCATCTAGGATAATTTGGTGTTAAATCGTCCCTGATTGTACATTAGAATTTACCTTGCATTGCTTTACTCCTAAAAGAAAATATCAACCAGGTAAATCAAAGAATATAAAGTCGTGTTAATATTCATTGTTTCAATTGCACTCATTCCTGTACCTGTAAACTGAGTAGCAAATAAAATATCCAGACAATTCTTTAAAATACTCCGCAGGAATAAGGAGTTAATCCATGTTTATAAGTCCACCGATTAGTGCTAACAATCGCCAAATGAACAGTCAAAAAGTTAAATCTCTTACGCCGGTGATCAGACCTATTAACATTATATATCTAGTGCTTGAAAAGTTATGAATTTGTTATATGGTGTACCAATTTTGGTCAAAAAGTTGACATATATTTGCAATGTAACATATTTTTGAGCTTTCAAAATGGTGTCAGTTCTGATTTTGATTACATGCGTGACCACTCAATTCAAAGCTCAATTTCAGTCAAGGTGCATCAGCTAAAATTCTCACTTTTAACACTTTTCTAGCTCCAATAATCTTCTGTAATTCACAGCTTTAAAATAAATTGCCATCAATATCATTAGCCAGTAGGCCTATTTGCCAAACTGAATCATGTAAGATGAACTGCACTGGGATTGAGCCCTTCTGAATTGTCTAGGTAGCCTATATTTTAAACATGCCTTTGTAACACATCCTCGCGTGCATGGTTCAAACTACGACAGAATGTTTTATCCAGAACCAATGTGACAATTAAACTTAGTGATGTTAAAGAGTGTTAATGACATCATGTGACAGAGGTGCTATGCGGGATATCCGATTACTTCATGTGGATTACAATAATAGTGGAACTGCTAGCATAATGACAGAAAATCAAATCGCATTTCCAATTGTCATACAACATAAAATAAAAGACTCAAAAAGAAACTTTTCAATCACTTTTTTAATTTTTCAAACAAAGTCCCTAAAATTCAATGACATTCAATGACCTAGGTGAAATATCAATGACTTTCAAGACCTTGAATTGAGGTGTTCATTTCTCAATGACCTTTAATGACCATGCAAACCCCGAGTCATTAGTGAGACCACATCATTTTGTCAGAGATTAGTCACCAACATCATGCACATTTTGCGCACTGATGCATGACCTTGTTGAAAATATCAATGATAGCCCCCATCATTACCTTGATGATCACAATTTCATCAATGAAAATGGAATTCAGTGTGACTTTATATACACCTGTTACTGCTGGTGGATTTCATACACTTGATATCTCTGGAACTTTGCTCTGGAATAGTATTCCAGTTGAGATTAGAAATTCCTACTCTATTTCCTTCTTCCAAAACCAATATATCCAGTGGCTTCAGAGATGCAGTTAAAATAAATAAATTCTTTTGTATCAGGGCCTCAAGGTAGATTAGTTCTTCAGCCAGTTGTGTTACCCTCTTTAAATAAAGTCATTATCATTAGTATTGTTATTATTATTACTGTATCACACTATTAACATTACGAGGCATAACACTGGATCACAACTGTCTGGCAGTCCTGGTGCAAATAATTAATTTCTGTCAGACAGTGGTGGCACCTGGAACACTGACCTCTTTGCATGCATGTATGACAGAGAATCAATCAATGAAGAAATTCTACAAAGAATCACACTATTTACCAAGAAACAGCCTAAAATGTATATACTTGCACATGAACCCAGACTCAGTTCTGTCATTTCACTTGATTCAACATAGTATACAGCTGATATCAAAAAGTCATCAATAAGATCAAGTCTCGGCTGGCCTGATGACAAAATGAATTTTGCATATGGGGTATAATACAGTGTATCACGCCTGACATTGTCATAATTTCCTCAATGATTTAAACTTTTATTTAACATCTGATACTATCACTGGCAGTTAAAGGAATGTCAGAAATGACAGACATGGCTGCAGGAGGCATAACCTCCCAGGGTTACATACTGTTTGGGTTTTCACCAACTGCAGAACCAGGTAAATGGATATCGATTACTCCCGCAGCACCTGTGTATCTTTTGTGTCATAATAATCGGCTGGCATAATATTCAATTTACTTTAGTGGATCAAGACGGGCACATTCTATATGTTCGAGGTTAGACACTGACGATAAAAGAGTACTTAAGGCAAAGGTCTCGGAAACGCTTAATCACCCATATTTAGACACAAATTTTTTATCTGGGACACAGAAAATCACTTATGCAGTAGTCCGTACGCATGCAGTAGCTGGGAGGCACATTCAATGGCTTGCCAGTCCTGCTTCCTGCTAGTATTGACAGTTTAAATAGAACAATATATAAGTATAAGAAAGTGTGTGATGCCTGGCTTGGTGTTTTGAACAAGACTTTTCCTTGAATTGAAAAAATTAAATCTCTCTCTGATGGTCAAACAAGAGCTATATGTCAGTGGTGTAAATAATTTGGAAAATCAAACTCAATGACAACCACTGGTTCTTCTTATCAGGACATTTAGCCACTTTAAATATGCCCAATATTCTTATGGGAGGGGACTGCAGCTTTTGCTAGTGGGACTCCTATTTTTATTTTTACCAAAGTAGGAATCCTGGACTCCTAGTTGTAAAATCCAAGCAAGACCTCTGATAAGAGATCAACCTGATATGTAATATATTATGACAGTTGAATGTGGACATCTTTTACCAGTGCATGTTGTTGATGCAAGAGAACCTGTTTACATGACATTTTAAAGAACTGAACTTGGTGATGTCATTCATGGATTGATCACAGGAACACTAAAGGTGTTCGAAGAACTGTCTTCTCATGCTGCATGAATTGAAAAAACAAGTTCACAAGCGAGTGGTTGATAAGATCAAAAATGCTGCTGAAGATCAGTTGATAAATATCAGATTGCAAGCAGTTGGGTTCAATCGATTCAGGATAGACTATAATGATTAGTGACTCAATCATCATCAAATGAAGTTACATTACCATCAACAGAAACAATGCTGACTGCTATTGGTAAAAATGGTAATGAAGCCACTCAAAAAATGACTAATTTGGGGATGAAAATCTGACAATGGGGAGCAGATTACGGCTGAGGATGGCAATGTGAATGTATGTGTGATTTGGATTTTTAATGAAGTTTTAAAAATTTTCAGCCATATTGCTTTGATGTCTGCAGTGTGGCAGTTTACAGTACTAGGGCATCATACCGCAGACATGTAGCATCATGCCCCACCCATTCACATTATCCTGACACCAGGCTGACCATTGCTAACACTAACCTTTTAATGCTGAACGCCAAAGGAGGCAGCTGTAGGTACCATTTTTATAAGTCTTTGGTGTGACTCGGCTAGGGTTCAAACCTGTGATCTACTGCATCCAAGGCGCATGCTCTAACCACTTAGGCCAATTGAGCAGTCCTGGGGATGGCAAAAGGTATTAGATAAAATCAAGAATGTATAACATTTTTAAGATAAATTCCAGGTCCTTTCCATGGTTTTTCTGGGATTAAATTAATATTTTCAAGGTTCACACATGACCACAATTGAAAATGGAATTAAACAGTGTTTTAGCTTATAAAACATGCATTTTTTAAATCAAAAGACGTTTCTATTTCATGACTCTCCCAAAACATATAAGACAGAAAAGATGATATGCCCAACCCATTTTTCACCTTGGACATTTTGGTTCAGGTGTGGGGTCAGAGCAACTGCCTATCGAAAGCTTGGAATTTGTTGTGGTAGTGGCATATGGTAGACACTTATCAGCTGGCCTAGCAAACTTAAACGATGTTACATTGAGTCATACCATCATTAAAATGAAATTTTAAGTATCATAATCATTATATCTTTAATCTGCTGACAAACTTAACGAAACAACAGCATAGATGAAACCTAACCCAGTACTTGCCATAATACTGGCCACATGACTATACAAATCTCAAACTACAACAATGTAAGTCCAGTAGACATGTGAATATCAACAACAAACTACTTTCTAATGTTGTTGTACTAAAATTCAAATTATTATCCACATTAGCACATACCCCACACCATAAAAATGCAGTGGATACAATGTAAACATCTGTTTATCTTTAAAGTTATTTCAATTTTAATTGACAGTACACCATTTATTACCATCTACCATTTTACATTTATCGAGCTGAATACACACTTTCATTTCACTGAAATAATCATTAATTAAGAATTAAGATGTTCTTCATGCTGAGATTAGCAGTGTTTGCTTAGTTTACAAAATATATCTATTACTTTTTCTATAACTTTACTTACTGCATAAAACCAAGACTTTCAGTAATTACTACAGTATCCTATTTACTGATCCCTGCAGATTGTTCTTTGTAAGGGTCAACTATCAACGGCCATGACATGGTCTGAAGTGGTTGAGTTTTTTGGTATGGATATTACATTTTGGTCAATGGTGAAATCAAAGACTATCTAAATGCTGGTGGCGTCTTCACAATCTGTGCCATAGCCACTAAATTAGTGACTATGTTGTCTGGCAATTTGCTAAACAATTTTGGATATTATCCCTATGTCAACCAACATGGGAGGTCACGTCTGGATCTTAAGAGCAACAAATTAGTTCTAAACACGTGGCCTTTTTTAATTTTCATGACTTGTTAAGGTCAGTCTTCTAGATCTCTTGATCAAAATATAAACTACGCAAAATTCTTCTTAAAAATTGTTCTAATATGTGGTTTTGCAAAGCATAAAATTGAACATGCATATTGGAGCACTTCCACTGTCAAATCTTCAGCTTTGGAGGTACATAGTTTTGCTTGTTGTTAAACTCCTCAACTTCAGAGGTAAATAACTGTAGTCTGTAATCGCTCTACAGATATTCATAACAACTGACATAGTGCCAGGTGTAAGGTGAAGTTATTTGCATTTGCAACATGCATAATGGAAAGAATGTTGGCGTTCATCTTTGCTACCTTCATTTACTGTGGCTGAAATTTCCTTGGATATTGTACTTGCGGAAATTGTAAATGATCAAAACACAGCCAAATATATACAATGTTAAAAAAGTTATCAACTCTTTCTTTACAATCTACCTCTTAAGTCCAGGAAGTGAAAATGACCAAGAGCAACTAGCAATTCTTTGATTGGTGCACATCTGAAGTAAAGCCAAGCTGTATACTCTATAACCTAACCCATACTTACACCAATCAATCATACACCAAAATAAAGGGGAAAAAAATTCTTCTAACAATACCTAAGATGTACAAGGTCTTTTTTTAAATAGCCAGTAAAACCAGTGAGGAAAGACCCAGTAAATTCTTTTTCTTTCTAATCTAACCCAATACAAAATAAGAAACTGTAGAGCGCCACCATGATTCAGAAACAGAAGTGATCAATTTTGAACTGATGTAATTGGGTCATAATTATTACTACCGGTTCAATATCCATAAATATAGCCCCGGTCTATTAAGAGTGTGTGTGATATGGATTTTTAACGTAGCTTTAACAATTTTTCAGTCATATCACTACGATGTCTGCAATGTGGCAGTTTATAGTGATGTCTTGCACTGGGGCATCATGCCGCAGACACATAGCATCATGTCCCACCCAGTCACATTTTCCTGATACCAGGCCAACCAGTCCTAACACTAACCTCTTAATGCCGAGCACCAAGTGAGGCAGCTGTTAGTACAATTTTTTTATAAGCCTTTGGTATCACTCAGCTGGGTTTCGAACCTGCGACCTCCCGCATCCGAGGTGGACATTCTAGCCACTAGGCCACTGGAACGGACCGGGTCTATTAAGAGAATTTTTCCTGTCTCCTTTTGTGTGATACTGTTTTAGGTATACTTAGTATTGATTTCAAGGCAATTGTTTATTCTTTAGAATTTGAGTATTATGGTGTGGTTGTCTGTGTGTGTTTCTGCGACAGTCCACATTGAGTAATGAGGCACTGATGATGATCTGTTAGTGAAATCTGTGACCCAGTGCTGTGTGCTTTGTTTATAGTCCAGCCTCTCAAAATGCTGCTGGATAACCTATGACAAGAACTTTACAGGGAGCTCATCTTTGAAGGTACTTTAGAATAAGATATGATTTATTATTATTTAGACACAATGGAAAGTTCAGTACTGAGAAACAAATACTGAGAAACAAATGTGGAGAATATATAGTAAAATTAATTGTTACACAAGTCCTTATGAGCGTCTTTCTTTCCAGCAGTTGTCAATTGATAATTTTTACATACAAGCTACAACAGGCTTGACACCCATATCCAATATGTGAAAACATTTGGTTTACTAAGGTCTTATCCTTCATCATGCCTTACAAAAGTCTAATTTTGTTATCATATAATTTCTCAAAATGAATCTGGGAAAATCTTGGGAATACATGTCAGCATGTTATTGGTTATAAATATTTAGTTTTAAAACAAAATTAGCAGGCTAGAAGGATTATCTTCGAAGACAAAGGTCTAATAAAATAAAATCAACCACCTACTCAAACGAGTCAGATAGCTGTGTTGGATTGGTTGACTGCCAGTGATGAAATCAGTTCGAAATTATCAATTCATCAAAATCTGCCAACAATTGTTGAATTTTCTCCAATATATCAATAATTGAACGAGTGTGTGACTTTTAGATTTTTAACGTAGCTTTAAAAAATTTTCAGTCATATCGCTACGATGTCTGCAGTATGACAGTTTATAGTGATGTCTAGCACTGGGGCATCATGCCGCAAACATGCAGCATGATGCCCCACCCAGTGACATTATCCTGACACCAGGCCAACCAGTCCTAACACTAACCTCTTAATGCTAAGCGCCAAGCGAGGCAGCTGTTAGTACCATTTTTATAAGTCTTTGGCATGACTTGGTTGGGGTTCAAACCCGCAAACTCTCAAACCTGAGGCGAATGCTCTAACCATTAAGCCACTGGAGCGGTCCAATAACTGAACGAAGTGTGTTAAGCTGTGTTGAAAATTGAAATATTCTTGATTGCAGCTGCCATAAGTTGCAAATTGGAAGATGAAATTAGGGCAATTAGCAGGGTTGGAAATACTAAGGATGTGGACTCATATCTTCCCTCATCGATTGGAACATCGCTCAACCATTATCGTCAGGTCATTTAACCAGAACATCATTCTGCCTTTTCCATCAGGTTGTGAAATAAACAACCTTATGCAAATGACTAAGCATTGTTCCAATCGTTCCTTTGCGTGGTACTGTTACATGTTGTTGTTGTTGTTGTTGTTGTTATAGGGTTTAACGCCATTTTTCAGCACAAGATAGGCTATACATGGCGGCCAGTATTAATGGTGGAGGAAGAACCCTGGAAAATCCCGGGAAGAACCACCGACCCACGAGAAGCTACTGGCAGGCTTTCTCACGTACCCACGTTAGCCGAGACTGGACTCGAACTTACGCAGACAGAGGTGAGATGGCAGTGATCCGTAACGGTCAGCGCTTTAGACCACTCGGCCACTCGGGGCCCCCTGTTACATGTTGAACAACAACCCTCTATCGATGGATACTCTTAATTTTCTTTTTAACGGGCCCCTGTGGCTACTTGCACAGAGGGCTTGTGAGAAATCAGCGTTATGAAGATGATTCTGATGTGTAACATGCTCAGAATCAATGGGAAAACTAACTTCAAAAATACTAAGCGGATAAGCAATTTCAGATTTGAAGTTTAGGAGACCAATGGTACGAATTAGACCAGCAAGTAGCTCTCCGACGTCTAGGTACAAACACGTGTGCTCGACGCGAGCTTAATGTTGAAAAAAAATAATTAAGCTGCATGGGAAAAAAAAAAATCATACCCAGTAACAAAATTACTTCAAATTATCCCATGACCCGTTCTGACAATGAACCTCGTCTATCATACTATAAATGAGACAGGGTCCTATGTCAGAACGGGTCGTAGGGGTAATCTGAGGTAATTTTGTGTTTTGTTTTGGGGAGAAGGGGTTGTTTATTGTTTTGTTTTTTTCTGGTTGTTGTATATTATTTTTAACTTTACGCTCGCGTCTAGCACCTGTGGGTACAAGTGTATTTTCCGTTTTATGACTGTAGTGAATGGTCATGAATGTGTCCATTTTAATTCTGAAAAAGATTAATGAGGTAAAAAGGTATGCATATACCTACATTTTAAAATAACGAACTAATGTGTCATCTCTTACCGTTATATTATTAAAATGTGAAACTCCAAGACATCATATCAAGTATCCAATTTGCTATTCTACCCTACAATACACATTAACGGAAGCAGCTCTTTATCACTGTCTACTAGGCCTACAAGGCTTAAAACTTCTAAACTTATGTTCCCACGGAATTGTGATATTCTCTGCATTGGAGTAATATGGACCCGGAGAATTCCTAATCTGGTTCCCTGGCCTCTCTCCACTAGGTTATAATGGAGTGGAGACAGGTCAGGGAACCAGACTAGAAAATCCCCGTTTGACGTAACAAATAAGCGTGTACAGAGTTCTAATTGGCGAAGGAACGAGCATCCGGGTACAGAGGGCCTTCGGTGTTTTAACCGACGACCCAGTGTACCCGGATGAGGAACGAGTTGATATGACTTTCTTATAATGATGCAGATGTATTACCAAATGAACGCGTGCTCCCAATACGCAAAAACTAAATGGCATTAAAGATTATAAAGGACTGTGTATTAGCCCCCACCAAGATGGATATAATTTGTTAGCAGTAGTTAAAATAGGGAAAATTCATTTTGCCAGACTAGGCAATACCAGTTTACGAAAGTGCAATGAATGAATGAACAAATAAATAAAATGTGAAGAAATAAAAAAAAGTTTTTTTACAAGTTACCTCTAAAATAAAAGAAGTGAAAATGACCAAGCGAGAGCTAGTAGTTTTGGAAAAGAGGCAAATCAAAAGTGAGGCCATACTGTATAAGTAGTATACTAAGAGGCTGATCCTAAACCAAAAACAGATTCTGGACCAGAACTCCAATGACCTCTTGGATTAACTTTTTTAGTGATAAAATATTTTTTTTTTTTTTTCCAGTATAGTAATAAGCTGATCCTAAACCAAATGCGGATTCTAGATCAGAGACCCCCCACCCCAAATTTGTCGGAGAAAGAATAAACCTTTTTTGATTGAATTAACCTTATTTAACCTCAATGGAAAATTACTGGACACTGATTACTATCCATTTGACCTCAATGGAAAAGTACTGGCACTGATTACTGTCCATTTTAACCTCAATGGAAAATTACAGGCACTGATTAACTGTCCATTTGACCTCAACGGAAAATTACTGGCACTGGTTAACTGTCCATTTTGACCTCAGTGGAAAATTACTGGCACTGATTACTGTCCATTTTAACCTCAATGGAAAATTACTGGGCACTTTAGTTACATTTAAACTTATCTCTAAGGACATTACATACATACAGACGGGCCTTCTCTCTACGTTCAACAGATTCTGTACACCACGTGGGAGAGCGTATTTTTGTTTTGTTGAATTTTGTACCCCCAATTATCTCAGAAAAATGGCATTGAAAATCGCCTCCATTGACTATGCCAGTGATGGGAATCGAACCACAGACCTTCAGTATGAGAATTCCAACATTCCTGCACTGAGCTATGAAATCCGATTACATATATATGTTTCAGAAATTACTATATACTTACCAGTTACCTGATTGTGAATAGCATTTTATTTTTTTCTGATTTTGAATAGCATTTCATTTTTCTGATTCTGAAAAACGTTAATATAAAATCCTACATTTGTGCAGAAAAACGAAATCTAAAATATATTACCGTCTATTTATACAGAAAAACGAAGCGACTGTGCGGCTTTGTACATTATATGCAGGTCTGAAAATCAATAGGTGGGTCTTAACCAATCTTGTAAAGATTCAGGGAATTCTATTTCAGTACGGCTTTAGAAACAGACAGACAGACAAATACACCTGGAAATCACTTAACAGACAAAACGAACTCACTGAAATCACCAGCAGCGCTTTAATACAGACAGTCTGAAAATCAATACAGTGCATTCGTACCAATCTATATTCGACAATCCAGAACAAGCTGGAACGGTATTATCTCCCTTCTAAAGGAACACGGTTATATTTTCTTCGGCTAATGATATATTTTCGATCATTAATTAAATAAATAAAATTTAATATAAAATATGAGACAGAAAAAAAAGAAATAACAAACATTAATTGGCCGTTTCCTTTAAACAGTTATAGAATATTTGGTTTCAACAAAGAATATCTTTCAGAAAATTATATAATAGCTCCAGGAAGATATAAACATGGAAATTCTATGTTCACAAGTATAAAAACGATGGGATTTAATCTGAGCAAAAAACAAATTACTGAATTTGATTCGATAAAATTAGCAGCTGATATGCTTAAAGTTAATTCTGGAAAAATTGTAAAAAATCATATTCTTCAAACATCTGATAGCTCGTACTGGATTACTTTTCTCGTTAGAACTGAAAAAGACCAAGAAAAAATAAATGATTGGCTGACTGATCCTTTTACTGATGTATTTGAACATGCAATAAAAAATCTGCCTAGAAAGTACAAGTAATTTTAACATTTCGTTCTATAATGCCCAAGTGCTAAAGTATTAATTCCATTTTTACAATATCTTTTATCATCCAAAATTGCTTAGTCCACGTTTAATAATCGTATCAGTTTCAAGCTTATGAAGATTCGTTCTAATGACATTTGTCTTAATAAAACTGACATTATTGTTTAGAGCGGTTTTAAAATCATTAAAATTCATCATCTTTTTCACATATCCTCGAGGAATACCTTTTGCTTTTTTTGTAAGTTTATTGTCATCTAATATGACAGCATGCATCTTACTCCTTAATCCAACAAACTCTATCACCGGCACAAACATAAATTCGTCCTTAAGTTTACCAATAACTTTTTTATTCGTATTATCATTAAATCCACTACTAGTCGGATAATCAATAAATCAAATAAGTCACGGCGCTTGTAAATATCCTCATAGACATCTTCACATTTTATATTATAAACTAGCGAATCTGTATCAGTAAATAGCAACTCTGAATCCGGCTACTGCTTTTTGGTAAAATTATAGTGAAAGTCGTACATTAGCCACTTTGATATATCAAGTACAGCTGCACCAACATAAATCGGTTTATTTAACTTTAAATTTGTCTTTCGTCGTTGTATTGCAACAAAGTTTTCATTAAATATTTTCATGCTGACAAAACCATCATCGTTAACTAATTTATTTCTGTGATTTATATCATTTACAATTTCGACAGAAACTCGCTATCGAATATTTTCCATTGTCTTTCCAAAAACTGAGTCATTCATTAACTTAAAAAAGTTTTTCTCAAAGTCGGTCTTAGCCACAGCACGACGTTTGGTATTTAAGTCAATATAATTTGACATCTACCTCGACTGATTAAATTTTAGTACGCGATGGACTTTTCTCAGATTTAGTCCAGCATCTACTGCTTGTTTTAAATTTTTGTAATGTATCACATAATTTCTTTCATTTAGCAAATTTGGAACTAACTTATTAAAAATAGAATTTTTTGCTGTTGTCATAGCTCGTTGTTCAGGTGATAGTAATCTGTAATCTATCATCATCGACTCTGCACAAAATGGGTAGTCGTTGTGTAGATCATGTAACGAATTAGGGTAATCTAAATCGATTTCAACAAAATAACTGACATCGGAAAAATCTTTTTCACTTTCTTTAAGAAACTGATCTGGAGATATCCAATGAAATCCACCGCACGGCATTGGCTCTGACATTGCATACCCATACAAATTCACACAATCTAGATAAATAATATAACTCGACGGGAGATTTTTATCATAATTTTTTAGATATTTATTATTAGCTGCTGCATATTTTTTTGTTATAACACTAATTCCGCCGCTGATACCTTTTTCAATAAAATTAAACATATCGACATCTGTTAAGAGATCTAATTCTATTTTCTTGTTTTTAGTAGAGCGTCCCACGACAGTCCGGGAGCAGAATAATACCAACAAGGATCTGGTCCATAATTACTGAAGCTTACTCGACGAAAACTTTCAAAAACATCTGCTAGTAATAAAACATCTGTTTTCAAATATATATCATGATAATCACCAAATGTTTTACAACTAAATTTATTCCAAATATCTTGCGCATATTTGTATTCATCGTCTGACACATCTTCATTTTTGAGCTGCGAGTAAAACTTGTCGGGCAGAGAAGTTTCATAAAATCTGCTCCAGTCGTTGAGATACTCATACGGAAAGATAACTTTTTTTGTCAGATCGACGTAGTTTTCACCAAAGCAACTTTGCAGATTATTAAAAGTGCTACAATCTTTTACAAGCTCATCTAATGATGCTGCCATAAATTGCAGGCTGTCAATAAAACGTAATTTTCCGAGAGTAACTGACATATACTTTTCAAAATTATTTGGAATACATTTTATCTTATTATTTAGTTTTAGTTTAGATTTAATTTCCTCATTGACAAAAGCTTCTACAATGATATGACTGTCATAGCCACGAAAGTTATGTAAAACGACAGATATAAACTTTGGTGCATGAAATTTTAAATTGCAATTATTATGAGCTGCCCCACGACACTGACCGATCAGATGACAATGATCACGAACTTTATCAGTGTCTGCCAATAACTTCTCGCGAATATGACAATTAACCGCTTCGATAAATTCAAGTTGTTGCTTAGATGTTATTTTCATTGGAGCTGCTTTAAATAATTTGTTAGAAATTTTATTAACATCATCTATCAGATTTTTTAGTAACTATACCGCCGGACTTTCAGATTCACTATCTTTACATCTATATAACTTAATCGGGCATGAAAACTTATCGTCGACGCAACAAACTACTTTATAAGCTACTCCACAAGGAACATGTTGCTGTATTTTTCTTGTACTCGATTTATTAGGATTATTTTCAGCGCCAGCCACTGGAACGAGTAGGCACTCGAAATCCGCATAAATAGCGAAAGGTATATTTAGCTTATGATCATAATTTTTAAATTTTAAGACTTTTTCTTTTTCGCCGGGCATAGTTATTCTCTGAGCGTTGATACAGTATTTAATATGTTCCTGTAGTTTCTCATTCTTAGAAAAACCCTGCAAACATCTGTAACAGAAATATTTTTATTTTTTTATTTTTATTATACTGTCCGCCAACTAAGCCGTTAAAGTTTTTTATCCAAACGTAATGTCCTTTATAAAATAATACATTTATTGTCTTTTGTGTAGCAGTCTCTGAAATATACCTCGGGTAAACATTTTCTCGCTCATCTAGTCCGAAAACATTTACTGAAATATTGTTTTGTTTTTCAAACTTTGGTATCTGATTTTCTGCCACTGGAAAAGTTATTCCGTTAAAATTTAGATCGTCTTTGTAAGGCAAATACTTTTCAATTCGGTCACTGTGGTCACTCTGTGGATGTCTCTCCGACAAAATTGCCCAACGAAAACATTGGTCGTCGTTAGTTTTTGATATTTATACAGCATTTTTTGTTTTTAATTTTTTTGGAAGATCAACGTATCCAACGCTATTAGCGCCGCTACCTCGAAGTACGTTATATTTTGCTGTATGAATTAAAACTTCCTTTATCATTTCAAATTTCCAACCTGACCCAGATGAAGTAAATTCCTCCAATTTTTTATTTATTTCTTGGTGTATTTCAACGGCGACTGTGGTAATATTTGTTCCAGTTAATATTTGTCGTGATTTAGATGTTAAATATGGTTCGGAAATTTCGCTGTCGAAACTTGTATTTTCAACGATTATACCAAATATATCTTTTTCGATTGCATGTAACTTTGATAAAATCATATGATACTGAACTATTAGCTCGATACTTTTGTGAGCTGTAAGTTCCTTAGATACAACAGGCTGTAAAAGATGATATAAATTTGTAGAGTTAAAATTTGCTAAAACATTTTGATCATCAAATTTGTAACTGTTGTCATATCCTGAGAATGCATTAGCAATTTTTTTTTTGTTTTGATAATGCTCTTTTCAGCAATATCGCGCAATTTTAACATTATATATAGTATTTTTATATTTAATTGATTTTTTTTTTACTTATTTTTCAATTAGAGATATAAAATCCCTATAGTATAATGACAGAAATTTTGAGATATATCAGAATAACAGCGGAAGAGCAAGAAACTTATCATGTTCACCCAAAGTACAACTTATATGCTGCAAATGCACTTGGTTCAGTTATTAACATAAAATCTAAGAAATCTGTAGGAAAACCAACACCAGCTGGAATGATAATTTCAGTAAAAGGTGATGATACAGATATCACCGAAATGTTCAGAAAAGATTTTATTTATAGTTTGTTTTGCAAGGCCATTCCAGAAGGTCAGCGAGTGTATAGGGTAAATAACTCAATAAACGATGACAATATTGAGAATTTAGCTTTGCAAAATGAGTTTCAACCTCATAAAGTATTTGATTTATATGAGGCTAATGATCGCGGTATTATTCGAAATATAAAAACAAAAAACGTTGTTGGTTTTATACAAAACAGAGGATATCTCATGGTAACTATTACAGGAACTAAAACAGATAAAGTTAATTATCTATCACATAAATTCGTTTATGAAACTTTTAACGGTGTTATTTCAAATAAATTAGTTATTGACCATATTAACACCATAAAGACAGATAATAAGATTGAAAATTTAGATCTGGTAACATCAAAAGAAAATAGTAGAAGAGGAAATACTGGTGGTGTTAGATATTCTAGATCGATTATCTCAACAAATTTAGAAACTGAAGAAAAAATTAAATGTAAGTCAATTTATTCTGCTGCAAAATATCATCAAAAAATTTGTAACCAATCAGTAAAAGATATCGCCGACGGTAAAACTATGACAGCAACGGTAAAACTATGACAGCAACGTCAACGTTAACCTTCGACAGATTTAGTTTTAAATATGACGATCAATGATGTTTCTTAGCTCGGTTTTAGTAAGACAATTATGTGCAAACATCAAAATATCATCTTTATCAAATTTTAACGTTAAAAATGAACTTTCATTAAGTTTACTTTTTTCTGCCGTTGTTAGGAGAATTTTATCAGACTCGCCTTGCATTATATTCACATTAACCAAATATGCACTATAACCCGACAGACATTTTCGAACTGCTTCGGCTAGTTCCTTGTAATTTAATATATTAACTTTTTGATGATATTTAACATCGGAAGATTTCTTTTCGCTGGCCATTATTATTATAAGTTAGATAAAAGTATATTATAATATGAATTTGATGAAAAGACTTGCTGATATATATTCAGAAGATTATATCGCCACAAAATTACAAGTAATTTTGCCAATCACTAACGACAAATCTGCTGGTTATAGCGAAGATGATATTTAGTACGACAACAATGACGATCATGAAGTAGTTGCTGTCGCTGACAGAAAAAAATTACAGCAGATCAACAACTGGACGTTATAATGTTAAGTATCACATTGCTAAAAAAATAATAAAATTTAATTTTACAGTTACCGAGCAACAAATATTTTGGCAGCTTATCAAACCTTTTTTTAATCTGAAAATAACTGGTCATCAAAGAAATATAAAATATGATTTTATTTTTGTTAAAATATTTAATTTAATGCCAGTTGATAATACAAGAAAATTACATTTAATTTCGTTATGTAAAACTATCAAATGTAAATCTGTACTTGTGAAATATGAACAAATTTATAATAACATTATTAAACAAAACTGGGAAAATTCTAATTTTGTATCGACTTAGTTGGCACCCAGCTATTAAATTTATCGCTGTGTCCTCTCCATTTAACTAAACTTTTGTTGCCGCGCTTTCTTATAACTTTTTCAATAACAAATACGTCTTGGGAAGTTTTCTGAAGTTCCTGTTCATAAACACTACCAGTTATAGGCTCGCCCAATAAATCCTTTAGCGCGTATGTTACAGGTATTGTTAAAAGTACTTTATCAACAACAAATACTTCTTCGCTCCAGTTCGGAGTAAATCCTTTTTCAAATGTTTTTATTTTTTTTGTGTGTGTGTGTTTTTTTTTAAGAGAAATTCTAACTCGATCACCAACTTTAAATTTATGTCTGCGATACATGTTTTCGTTCGCCAATATCGGATTTTTAATTGCGTCATCTGGCGACATTTTAGTGGTTCGGTGTTTCGTGTTATTGTATTCGTCAACAATGTTTTCCAAATTATCAATATATTTATTTGTATTTTTAGCTGATAAATACTTATGAATTTTTTCGTTTAGTGTGCGATTAAATCGCTCGACGACAACGCTTTTACCTTCGTTTCCTGTAACATATTTTTTTATATTATTTTGGAGCAAAAACTGCTCGAACTTTTTATTAAAAAATTCTGCTCCGTGATCAGTCCAGATTCTATTTGGTTTTCTTTCTGCAGTTGTTATTTTTTGTTTTAACGCATCAGTTATTGACGTTCCTGTCTTGTCTGAAACTGGCACACTAAAAGCATATTTACTAAAAACATCTATGTCATTAAAAAGATATCTCTTATTATCGTTAAATTCAGCTAGATTTGACACATCTACTAAATCTATCGCCCAGATATCGTCAACGGCATTTGCGACAACTTTACGTCGCGGAAACTTTCTTTTTTTTAGGTTTGTGTAGCTCTGACGCAAGCGTCTTCGCCGCCAGATCATCATACAATTGTTCAAGCCCAGACTCTCCGAGACGAGGCTTTCCAAGCCCGAGTTTATATTTTGCTCCAATAAAACCCTGCACCAACTTTCGGTCATATTTATCGGTTTCATATCACGAAGTTCGTCCAACATTACCTTATCACAGTCTGATTTTGAGTTTTCGTGATCACGGTAGCAGATATCATGGCGCATTGCTATCTCATCAACTTGATTGTAAGGTTCTTGTCCTGGCAGCGGATTATCATTTTCATCAAGTTGTTTATCAAGCTGATTATAAGGTCCAGTGTATTTATGGCCTGCCAATGTCCAACCGCCTTTTGGTTTCGGCAATTTGCCAATTACTTTATGTATATCTATACCTGTTCCAATTATTTCTCTGTTGTTACATTGTTGACAGTATGTGAAAATTTTATTTTGCGCGAGACATAAATCTCTGTCAGAATTGCACTTGCATATCATTATATATTTTCAGATTTATAATAATATTTGTTTTCAGATTTATAACAATAATAACTTTCAGTCGTCTACTTATTAAATATTTGTTTTCAATCGTCTACTAAAATAACGTCCCTGACAACGTCAGTACATCCAGCTCCAGACAATTTCTTTAAAAACATACTTTTTCTTTTTCCACAAATTGCGCAAATACTTTTCAGCATCATCCTGTTGTTCATTGTTTTTTCTGTTGTTTCATTGATATTTTCTGTTTTAGTTTTACATTTGAGACAATATGTTGACATTATATATTTGTAATTTAGATAAGATTGGCAAAATTAATTGCAATCTCATCATTGGCGTAAGAAGGATACTTGTCAAATTGTAAAATAAATTTCAAAAACTTGGAATCCTATCACCTGACGTTGTCAGGGGCAGAGTTCTTCAAACTCGCGGACATCTGTTTTATAAACATCACGCAATAATATCCACAAGCTGATGTTCCAATAGGTTGAAGTTGATTGGACGAGTAATTAATTATTTTATATCTGGACATATATTTTTTTATTGCGTCGCTCGGTGGAATTTCAAACGAGTCAAAGTAATTATTATTATAAACTGCTACCCAATGTGTACCAGATCCGTCGTTGAAATCTTGTATATTTATCACACACAAGCCTAGCGATGGTGTCGCGTCAAGTTCATCTTTGGAATAAACTCCATGGAAATTTTTTGCTTGTTTTAGCTTATCAAGTATATCAAAGTTACTTAACGCAGACGTTTTCAACGTCGCAGGAGATTTTATCTCCTTGTGCCCGGTAATGTTAGTCCTCGTCCTATTCCCAGCAGATTTGGCAGTAGACTTCCCGCTAGTCCCGCTAAAAGTGGAGCTATTGGAATAAATCCTCCTTTGGTTGTTCTTCGACGTCGCGGTGTCTTTCTTTTCGTTGTTGTTTTTCTTCGTCGTGGCATGATATTTATCAGTCACACACAATTAAACGAAACATTCAACTAAAAAATTAAACGAAAATTTTCTTTATACCACTGCCAACAATACCACTGCCTTCAACTGCTTTTTTCGTTGCGGCAGATATTGCTTCAGACGCTGCTGCTAGTCCTAATGTACCTAACACCGCAAAATTTTAGGTAATAACGTTCTGGCTGTTACTGATAATGCCGGACCAAAGAAACCACCTTGTTTTGACATTGCTGTTATTTGTGTGGCACTTAAATTTAAAACAAAAGGTTTGCCGCGGTTATACTTATTTATTTGTTTTTAGGTTAACATTAATTTTGTTGAAGTACCCTTGGAAATGTCAGGCTTGATTTTTAATGATACCTGCCTCTGCTTTGCAACAGCAGCTGCTAATTTTTTAACTTGACCATCAGTTAAATATATTTCTTTTACAATATATTTTGTCATTATATACATATTACAGATTAAACTTGCAAAATTACTAGTAATTTTTAAACTTGTACTGTCATTTTACCTCCAACAGAATCAATCGTAATAAATCTGTCGCTGATCACTAACACGTACACGTACAACTGCGCTACTGGAACTGCTCCAAGTGTCCAGGTAATTTCAATATCAGCTGTGCTGTCGACAGCTCGCTCGCTATGTTTACTAACATCAAAATAAAATATCGGATAAAGTGTACGAAATCCCTCTACTGATATCTGAGATCCGTCTCCAACATCCTGATATTTTTGCACTGCGTCGAGCAGGTACATGTAAGGTCGGGTAATATTTTTATTAGCGTCATCTGCAAAATTACATTCTATTGCTCATTCTGGATATTGCTTTGAATTTAGTCTAGCATGTATTCGTCTAACATCAGCATTATCAAATATTTAGTTATTTTGCTGTTGGTTACAACGTCGCGCTTGCAGTTGAAATACAACAAATAATTGCCTCGGCAGTTGTTCACCTGATGTTGTTGTAATTCGCCATGTGTAGTCGGTGATATTTGGAACAGCTGTTTGATATATTTTGTGTTGCTGAAAATTAATTTTGCTTGAGAGTTTATCAAGTGTATTATTTAATTTTGACATTTTAGTGATTGATGGTGTTATTCGTGGCATCCACAGCGAAAGTTTTTTTATGCGTCAGCTCCGCCAGCCCGAAATAAATAGTCCCTCTCTTCTGATCGATCTAAAATAAGTGTATGTTTAACTCCAAGATATACTTTATTGTAGTCGCGACAAAAGCCAAATACTGTACTTAACGGTAACATCATTGTAATTTGACGTGATGCTGCTTCAAGTGCCTTTCTTCTGGTATAACCTTCATTGTAACGTATATTTTTTCTGACGGTAGGAAATGGGTTATTAATCAAATTCAACATTTCAGTGCCGGTTGCAGCCGCACCTTGTGGTATTATACTAAGATTATTGCAAGCTGCAGTAAGTGAAACGCTTGTAGCGGCATCACCAGCGTCTGCACCTGGTTCGACTATAGCTAGCGCAGCAGCATTAGCAATAAGAAAATTTCTTACAGTTTCAGCATCTGCAGCGGCATTAGCTCCAGTCACTAAAAGAGGTGGACCTCCGGTTGAAAACTCAGACGATGCCATAAAACCAGACCCACTACTTCCGGTATCTTTAAACCACATCATATTAGTTGCAGTCGATCTGGAGTAATCATCGGAAAACGAAATAATATTTAAGATTGTACTTGCAACTTGTAGGTGACTTGAAATATTCTCAACAGTTTGATTGGCCAGCTGATATCTGGCACTTTTAAATAAACACCAGCCATCATTTATAAGAGCTATTTCTGTGTTAGCTGCAGTTGCAACAGGTACATTAGCTATTGTCATAATCTGGCCGCGAACTTCCAATGTTGATTTGTGAGGTAATAAAAATACATCTTCGTCTCGGATATTAAATGTTCTAACGCCAGCTTTATTTGGCTCATTAGAATTTTCGTCGAGATACTCAATATATTCAAATTTTGTTACGGTGTTGTCGTTGTTATAAGTTTCTGTTAAATCGAGATAATGTTTGACAGACATTTTTTATTAATTAGATTATATAGTTTTCTAACGATAACAATTTTTTAACGATAACAATTTTCTAACGGTAACAATTTTCTAACGGTAACAATTTTATTGCGGCTCTGTTACTTTAGATATTAACTTTTGTATAATCTGCTCGCCCTTTGGTGATAAAAGTTTTTTTTTGTTTTTGTTATCATAGCACGTTGAGTTTCTTTTGTTGGAGCGATTTCTGATATAACTTGTTTGATTGTCGGTACACCGCTTTGCGGTGCGCCTTTAATTTTATCAGCTATTTTTTTTGTCCCACCGCAGTTCCAGCAGCAGATGCGGATCCAGTTGCAAAAGCTTTTGATGCGTCAAGTGCAATTAGTGCAACTTTATGCGCTATTCCCGGAACATTTTCAATAATTTTAGTAAATATATTTCCCAAAAATCCACCAACTATTTTTCTTCGGTAAAATTTTTTTTGTTTCATTATATCTGAGGTTGCATAAAACCGAAGTCGATTGCCAATCACGAAGTGATCGCGCGTAGGTGTAAATAGTAAGTAACAACCTCGTTATTCAGATCCAGCTGTCGTCCAGATTGATCTGTCAACTGCATATTTATTGTTATTATTTGATTTTCAACATTTAGCGGATAATAAATAACTTGCCGTGGACTAATTTGCATGAGCGAGCCCGGTGGAACTTCTGGCGAGAAACTATATATCGTTTGTCCTTTACTACCCTGGGCTGAGTAAGATCCAGATGCAATTGAGCAATTTATCAGTATTGTATTTACGTCAGTTATATTTACCGGAAAATCACCGTCATATGTTTTAGTTTGTTGTGTGGTTGATCCATATTTCTTGCGAGTAAATCCAATCAGCGACGCTATGCTTTTAGCTGATGACAAATCTACTTCAAAATTATTTTTAATGTTATTCTGGCGCGTAAAGTATTATAATTTGGTGTAAGTTCAAAATTGTCAGCGACTCCTCCTATATATGTTATAAATTCGCGTATCGTCTTATTTAAATCAGTTATGTTGTGGGCTCCTTGCGGAATTTTAAATAACAACCCTAGCCATGGAATGCCAACACGTACATGAAATTAGTCCAATTTCGTACTGTTTTTCAGTATCAAGCTGTACCGGTGGAATATAATTTACTGAAAAATTTGCGCTATCTTTCGCGTTAGCTGTCGCTGCCGTACTAGAGTCTAGCAATAATGTTGTTGACATTTATATATATAACATTTTACAAAACTGACATTTACAAAATTAACATTTACAAAATTAACATTTACAAAATTAGCATTTATAAAATTAAGTCGCCGTGTAAAGTTTCGTATTCATCAGATGATAATAAATTTTCCGATCTTAAATGATCAAGTATATCAATAATTTCATTATCAATTTCAGCGCCAACATTTCCAGCTTCCTTTGATGATATCAGCAACATTAATCTGCCTATCATTTCAGCAGTTGATGTATATATTTTTACACCTGTTCCAGTCTTTTTACTCGTGCAAATATTCTCATTAAGTTCAAATTCATCATAAAATTTTGCATATTCAGATTTTCCAGATCTAAATTTCTTCGCCGCAGATATTAAATTACTAGCAATAACACCATTCTAGCTTGTTTATAAAATGTTTTAAGATCTTCTCTTTTAGCTTCGTCAATTTTATCATACGTTTCTATTCCATTGTTATAAATATCATCTAATTTTTTTAATAAAATCATCATATTCATTTTGTAACCATTTATTAATATTATCAACATCTTTAATCTTATTGTCTTCTATAAAGTATCGTATTCGTATTTTGTTATTTTATCTGATGTCATTTTTTAAATGTTCTCTTTACTTTCAGTTTCCGCTGGTAATACAACTAGTGGTTTTTCAGTCTCTGTTGGTATTCTAATATACTGTTTTTAGTTGTTTAGCATCTTTAATGCGAATTTCATCATTTATCTTAAATTTCCTATGAAAAGTCCAACCTTTACCAAACCCTCTTGGTCTGTTCTCATCTGCCGTTCTAAGAAATACGCTAGCAATAACACCGAATCTAATTTTATCAGAAAGTTCAGACATATGACCTTCTTCATTAGTTTTTTTCTAATTCGTCATTATACTTATGACCATCTGTCATCATTGTATTTAAATCAGCAGTAAGTTTATCATACCTTTCTTTCGACCAAGTGTTTATATTATCAATATCATTTATATCATTTTCTGCTAAAAATTCATTATAATCATCAGCAGTTATTTTATTATATGCTTTTGCTCTATAAAATCGTCTTTTTTCGTCAACACTTAAAACCCTATTGTTAACTCTCCAATTTTTTCTTGTTCTTTTTCAATATCCTCTAATTTGTCTGATAATTTTCCAAGTAAACTTTTAATCTCATGGGAAGTTAATTCTGATAATCTTTTTTCAAGTAAAAGTGGATTACTAATCAGTCGATTTAGTTCATTTCGTCTAGCAACAGGATCAGCAATATTTGCTACAAGTGCCTCAGCTAATCTTCTTTCTTCGTCAAATCTGGCGATAAGTTTTGTAGCAGCTGCTTTTTGTTGTTCCTTAACTAATCCAACCAAACCTTTTTCCTGTAGTTGCTTAACTTCTTCTTCTGACAGCGGTTTAGTTTCAGGTTGTTTTCCAAGTAGTGCTTCAGCAACTGGTTTGAGAACTGTTGCTGCTGTTTCTGCAGCAGTTATTTGTCCACGTCGTGCTTGCTGTACTCGCTTCTTAAATTCTGCCTGAGACTGAGCAAGTTTTTTTAGATCTTCTATATGTTTTCTGTATTTTGCTCGTTTGTCCATAATTATTATATAAACTTACTGCAGATAATTTTCAATACAACAACGAAACATTTTAGTTGCATAAAATGTGTTAATTTATCAAACAAGAAAAAGTTATATTTATCCGCTGTCGCCTTATGATATAATTCAATAAATTTATCTTTTGTTACATCACCACATAGCTCGTTTGCAATATTTCTAACGTCAACATTGTCCAGTCCCGGAAATAATATAAAACAACCACTATTTCGTCTGATAAATCTGTCAACATTATAAAAACCTTGGGCTAAATAAACAGAATTACATTTCTTATTACGTGATAGTGAAAAATATGATCTTATTTTGTTCATTTCTACATCATTTAGCAGAATATCGTCAAAAACTACTATCTTATTCTCGGACGAATGAAGTTGATTAACTGCAACAAGATCTTCTGGTTGCCTGATAATAAAAAAATCTTCACCAGCATCAAGATCATCACGAAGTTTGTTATTATATTCGCTTAGAAGCTCGTAGTTATCTTGTTGTGGATTCATTGTGTAAATATAAACTCGATCGTAATTAAAATTATCTCCGAGAAGTAAATTCATAAACAAATTTGTTTTTCCCGACCCAGTTCGTCCAACAGTAAGATAATGGCAATCTGGAAGTTCATTGTTATGTTTATGTTTCACCAACCGCTCTGTATCAAAATTTAATATCGGTGACGACGTTGTCGTTAGCTTTGCCATTGTTTGTTATACATTTTATGTCATATTAAACTGACTAATGTTAACAATTTTATGTTATATTAAATAAATAATGAGCCATTATACAAAATTTGGAACAACATTAGGAGATTCATCGGCAACAATAACAAAAGGCAATATTGATTTATCAGGCTATCTAAAAAAATCCGGCGACACAATGACAGGAAACCTGTCTATGTCAAATCAACGAGTACTAGGTTTAGAAACAGATTATCCACCAATAAATGTTGCTGATACACAAGCTGTTAGTTATAAACAACTAAAATCCGTCGACGGTAATAAACTAGATAAATCTGGCGGAACTTTAAGCGGTAACTTAGATATGTGAGGAAAAAAAATTATAAATTTGGAGACTGGATATCCACCAGCAAACTTAAATCAAACTCAAGCGGTAAGTTATTTACAGTTGAGGTATGTGGATAATAACAAGTTGTCACTGACAGGCGGAACTTTAAGCGGCAACTTAGATATGTCAGGAAAAAAAAATATAAATTTAGAGACTGGATATCCACCAGCAAACTTAAATCAAACTCAAGCGGTGAGTTATACACAACTAAAATCCGTCGACGATAATAAGTTGTCACTGACAGGCGGAACTTTAAGCGGTAACTTAGATATGTCAGAAAAAAAAAATAATAAATTTGGAGACCAGGTATCCACCAGGAAACTTAAATCATACACAAGCGGTAAGTTATTCACAGTTGAGGTATGTGGATGATAACAAACTTGATAAAATCGGTGGAACGGTTATAGGTAATATTAACATGTCGAGTAAAAAAATTATAAATTTAGAGACTGCATATCCGCCAGAAAACTTAAATCAAACACAAGCTGTAAGTTATGCACAACTAAAATCCGTTGACGATAATAATGTTAACAAAGCCGGCGACACAATGACAGGTAACCTTACAATGAGCAATAACTCAAAAATAACTGGACTACCAACAACCTCACCACAAGCTGATGCTGATGCTATTAGTTATGCTCAGTTAAAAGAAGAACTTACCCCATATTTTAAGAAATCTGGTGGACCAGTGATAGGCAACATAAACATGAGACACAAAAAAATAACTACGACATATGTTCCAGTTAACTATAATGATCTGACAAATAAAGCTTATGTTGATAGTCTGTCTAGTGGTATAAAACGAACTAAAAATAATGTTGGGTATATTCCAACCCTTTATAAAGCAACTGACAACCGAGCCGGGTTTGAGGTAAGCGCATCAGCATATTATCCTGAAAATTATCCTTATTACGCTTTCTCTGATGGACATGAGTGGACGACCAAAGGAGAAGTTGAAAACTTTTGGATCAAAATTAAATATCCTACTGCAGTTGCTATTTGGCAATTTCATTTGCGAGGTCGATTAAACTCCATTGTTGGGAGAATTTATAATTGGCAATTGGAAGGATCAAACAATGATATTGACTGGACAACATTATATAGTGCAGTAAATGCGTATATTTTAACAGCACAATATTTTACAGTCCCGACAGAAAATATTGTTAACAAGTACTTATATTTTCGAGTTAATGGTTTTGCTGCTGAACATCCATTTCCGGGACTAACAGCATTCCAAATATATACACTTGATGAGCGAATTTAATCTAATGCTATAAAAATAATGTCAGAACAAATGTTAACACAATCGTTTGCATACATTGCGATAGAATTTGATGATTATATTTTTAACCGAGAAAAGATGTTGGAGATGATTCACTAGCGGCACGTGCGATAAATACCAGAAAATGTTTTTAATTCCAATGATAAACTCTCCATTGTCAGAGGAAGAAAAAAAATTTGTTTGTGTTATGTATATGCGGGGACCACAACTCAAAGAAGCAATAGAAAATTCGAAAGCGACAAGTAGTTACTGTTATCCTGATGATTGTCTAGAAGAAATTAAACAAGTTGAAATTATATTTTAAAAAATATTGCTCTAGCTTGATTTTGGAAATTTGGATTTGATAATAAAATCGGACTTAATAAAAGAACGAGCTTACGGTGAAAGAGAAGACCAAAAAATGTCTGTAGAGAGCAGACATAATATTCTCGACAGACTAGCGGAATCTGTGATAATAGGAATAAAAAGAAACAAGAAATTATATAATAGTTTTTCAAAACAAAACATTTTTAGGTATCTCGGTATGTACTACCACGACAAAGAAACCCTACTAAAATCGTTACTATAACACCAGACACCGAGTTAATTATTAAAGTGGACGCAAACGCTATTTTGCCAATGATACGTAAAAAAGACCCAGAATTTGATCCGATTATTGTTGACAGGTCTCTAAAAATAATTAAAGATTTTGACAATGAAATTAGTGATCTTAATGAAGTTGAGCGAGAAACCTTTTTTATAAAGTCAAACAAAGTTGGGAGAAAAAATTGATTCTTATTACGACATAAGTGAAGAAAATGATATTCCATTACCATCACTTCATCGCTCTAGACAACTGTCATTACGAAATTATTACAATGAAATTGAAAAAATATTCACATACCCGTACAGACTGTTATGGGATCAAATAGTCTCTCTTTTAAAAATTACTCCCATTGCATCTTTAGATGTTGGATTATTAAGAAAAGAAGCGCTCCAAAAATTAATGCTAGCAAATTTCGTGGTCGCATATGCAATTATCAGACAACGTCTTGTTTTAAAAAATTACACGTTAGATCAAATAAGCATGGTATTAGGGTATATTGATAAAATAAAAACGATTACAGTAATTTGGTGAATAAAACAGATTTGTATGCGGTTGAAGTAGGAAACACTTTTGACTCATACGCTTGGTTAAAGAAAAATGAGGTACTAACAGACGAACGATATAAGGATACTTCGTCAGATATTTATGACAAATACAGAATTTTTATAGCTGATCCTAATAATAATAAATTTCGTGAGTTTCTTGATTCAATTGCTGGTGCCAGAACTTTTGTCTTTGTATAAAATATTGTATAATGAAAAAACATATAATCGATTTCAATCATATTTCAGAAGAAATTCCAAAACAAGATGTTGACGCACTAATACAATATTATAAATTTTATCACAAAAACCTCTGGTGTGTAAAAGAATGTTATAAATACTACCGGATAATACTTCGAGTAATATCATATTTGCCATTGTTAATGACTAGCTCTGGTATAATCTCAAGTGGAGCATTATTAAATCCGTTTTTGTTAATAATAGCTGGTGTCGGTGTCTCTCTTTCAACACTTGTAAAAAAAAAAAAATTGAACCTAAACTTGAAACAAAAAAAAAATTCTTGTTAAACAGCAAGTATCACTTACAAAAAATTACTTGATCAAATACGATCTTATTTGCGAGGTGTAAAATATGATATGGACGATTCAATACTTGAGTTTCGTATTATTGACAGTATGTTAACGGATATCCTACCAATGAGAGTCAGCAGGTATGAAAAAGATTATCATAAAATATGGTTACAACAGTAACTGTTTATTTTTGACTTTTAGCTTTAGAAATATCATTATCAAATAAAATATCAACCATATTGTCAATAAATGTCATTAAATCGTCTGAACAACCTACTATTCTCATATCATTTTCAGTTGCGAATAACCATACTGACCCATATTTTGGTGATATATGATATCCAACCTTTTTAATACAGTCGCTTATTATTTTACGTTTTATACCAGTATAGCATGAGGCTGATTTTATTGAATCAAATCTCTTACAAAATCTGTTTGTTAGATCAAATCCAACATGTCTTATTGGATTATAATGATACATATTATATAATATTTCATTGTTCAATATGAAATTTCTATCAAAAAAGGTTTATTCTTTCTCCGATAAATTTGGGGTGGGGGGTCTCTGATCTAGAATCCGCTTTTGGTTGAGGATCAGCTTATTACTATACTGAAAAAAAAAATATTTTATCACTAAAAAAGTTAATCCACCAGGTCATTGGAGTTCTGGTCCAGAATCTGTTTTTGGTTTAGGATCAGCCTCTTAGTATACTACTTGTGTGTGTGTGTGTGTGTGTGTGTGTGTGTGTGTGTGTGTGTGTGTGTGTGTTTCTAGAGTTTGATCTGTAGCATTCACAGCATGGTCTTGAGTGAGTGTACCCAGATGTTAATATGTAGCATTCATAGCATTATCTAGTGTGTTTATCCAGATTTTAATATAAAGTATTCACAGCATGGTCTTCAGTGGCTTTACCCAGATTTGAATCTGTAGCTTTTATAGCATTGTCTTGAGTGTGTGTTTACTCAGACGATAACCTGTAGAATTTATAGCATTATCTTGTGTGTGTGTATGTGTGTCCAGACTTTAGTCTGTAGCATTTATGGCATTGTCTTGAGTGTGTGTATGTGTGTCCAGACTTTAGTCTGTAGTATTCACAGCATGGTCTTGAATGTGTGTATACAGAATTTAGTCTGTAGCATTCATAGCAATGTCTAGATTGTGTGTGTGTGTGTGTATCCAGACTTTGATCGGTAGCATTCATAGCATGTGGTGAGTGTGTGTGTGTGTGTGTGTGTGTGTGTGTGTGTGTCCAGGCTTTAATCTGTAGCATTTATAACATTGTCTTGAGTGAATGTGTAACCAGACTTTAATCCGTAGCATTTATTGCATTGTTTTGAATGCGTGTGTATCCCGACTTTGATCAGAAACATTCATAGCATTGTCATGTGTGTGTGTGTGTGTGTGTGTGTGTGTGTGTGTGTAACCATAATTTAATCCTTAGCATTTATTGCATTATCTTGAATGCATTTATATTCAGATTTTAATCTGTAGCACACGTCTTGAGTAAGCCTTAGCAGCTGTGTGCCCAGACTTTATTCTGTAGTATGATATTCTTACATAAACAGTCCCAACAGCCCAAAACTTTTTCAGCCTGAGTACATAACTCAAACTTTGTTCCTTCACAAAAGTCAGATATCTAGCTGTGTTGCCTTCTATGTCTGATATCTTCATGTAAAATGTGTATTCCTGCCATTTATTGCATAGCATTCTCATCTGTGGCACTCAGTTCCTTAGGTTTATAATTTTATACAGACTTTTCATGCTTTGAATATGTATTTTCGCAGATAATAACTCCGCCATGTATTTATTTAGTAACTATCGTTATATTCAGTATAGTTATAACATAAAACTCAAACATAAACCGACTTTCCTCTGTAATATCACAACTCTTTTGTCGTATTTGCACTGACTTTTCTTTCTAATATTGCGAAAGTCTTCAATCTTTTTTTATACCAAACAAATTAATTTCCCTGCAAACGAAAGATTTTTACCTAAAAGACACATTTGTAAATCAACATTGAAATCGAATACATATATTTAAAGAAAATGTCAAAGACCCAATAGTACATCACATGCTATATACTTGAGATTTGATTGGATGATTACACGTATCTAGTTTAGGATAGCATGCATTTCTTCTTGATACATGGTGCTTTACTTGACGTTCGTTTCTATAACTCATTCAGCATGTACAATTGCTATGTATAGGCATTACATAATATCATGTTATATGCTGCATTCGAAATTCACAAAGTATCACACATATGTACAGTTTCATGTTCTATATCACATCAAATGGGAAAATGAGCCAACTGCCTTCTGAGTACATTAAAACATTATGTAATAGTGACAGAACAAGGTAGATACAGGATCATTTATATAACAGTGTGTGTTCATGCACGTTGTGGATACTGCATAATAATCATGGAACATGGTAATTACATAACAGTCAAATAATATTGTGTTCGTATCAATTGTTAGTACTGCATAATAGAGATAAAACATGGTAATTTCATGCATATTAAAAAACTATTGTGCACATCTGAATTGCAAACATTGCATAATCCATTGAGAAGCTCTAAATATTATTTGTAGCATTATTAACTTTTGGTACTAAATGAATCATTATAATATAATATGGCTACCGTAGTAACATTCGGTATCATTAACCGGTGAATTTCATGTACTGTTTGACTTACTGCCTTCTCCATTATTTATTAAAAATAACATTCATCTTGAAATGTTTTCCTAACCTTCGGTTATCATTGACGTAGCTGTCACATTATCAAGTGCTAAAGTATCACTTAAATAACTGTTACAGTATCAAATGTTAACTTATTACTGACAGCTGTCACACTATCAAGTGCTACGTTTATTATTGGCATAGCTGTCACAGTATCCAGTGTTACATTATAATTAACATAGCTGTCACAGTATCTAGTGTTACATTATCATTGGCATAGCTGTCACACTATCAAGTGTTACATTATCATTGGCATAGCTGTCACAGTATCTAGTGTTACATTATTATTGACATAGCCGTCACAATATCTAGTGATAGATTATCATTTACATAACTGTCACAGTATCAAATTTTAAATTAGACTCACCACAGCTATATTATATTTTCATTTTCAATTTTTATATGAATTAATCCCACATTTGATTGACACGTTTTAGCTCTTCTATACCAATGCGGTCAGAAAAGCTAAATCATAGAATTATACTAACATCTGACACATCTTCTCTTAAAACAGAATTTGATCTGAGCAGTAAAGCACTTTTTAAATACATATACCTGTTCAAGTCATAAAACACTAGTAATATGCCGCTGAGACAACGCTTTTAAATTTCCAGGCCGCCAGAGATTCATACTGGAACCACAAACAAAGCTGAATTAGAAACTGCCAGTAAGCAAATACATCTGTCTTACGCCGAGCTAGATGATAAACTAATACCTCGTCCACATCCTCCACAAAAATATTGATGTTCAAGATCATACCTTGTGAGGACTAACTGCTAATTGTGATGATACACAAGGCTTGGCAAGAGAGGAGGACAATTTCTCGGAGGAACCCAAAAAGGAAAAGTAAGATCGACAGCAGGCTGTAGAGATACCAAAAGTTCTGAATTGACAATCTGATACAGTATAAGTATTAGAACTTAAATGGTTGTCAAATATTGTCGTATATTAATACTCAGTAATATTTAAGATAACTTCCAGAAGCAAAAACCTTTCTCTTTAAAATTAACTACACTTGAATTTATTTTCTCAGAATATGATTGTATTTAAAATGTATTGATTTTATTGATATGGAGAATTTAAAATGTGCGATGTTATGAACTGTCGAGGGTTAACAAAATGTTTATAATTTCATTATAAAGATCTTGCCATCATTACTTCTCCTAGATGGTTACATGATCGTATTGATTTTGTGCTTTCAGCGGAAGATTCGGTTTGGTGTCGTATTGGTCCTGAATGAAAATGGTGGTCATCTCATATCCAATAGAGCCGTATTGAAAATATATTGTAAACACAAAGTTATATTAGCATGGAGTTTTCAACAGAAGATTTCTTGTAATGTCTTGTTGGTCCTAAATTAAAATGGTGTGGATCTTACACCGAATATGGCTGACATGGTGGCCATTTTGAAAATCTTACTATTGTTGTTCCTCCCAAATGGATGGATACAGCAACATGGAGTTTTTGCCAGTACACTCCTTATAAAACCTAGTTGGTACCCCCCCCCCCCATGGATGGATATATCAACATGGAGTTTTCACCAGTACACATCTTATAATACCTAGTTGGTCCTCCCAAATGGATGGATGTAGCAACATGGGGTTTTCACCAGTACACTTCTTATAATACCTAGTTGGTCCTTCCAAATGGATTGATACACCAACACAGGGTTTTCATCAATACACTTCGTATAATACCTAGCTGGTCATCCCAAATGGATGGATATATCAACATGGGGTTTTCACCAGTACACTTCTTTTAATACC